>JAWWEU010000053.1:529059-548767 GCA_035583155.1 Acropternis orthonyx | reverse complement strand
CTTTACACTGACCAAATTGGAACTCTCTTGTAGGGTGCTAACCCAAGAGTTCCCCAACGTTGCTTTAATAAATACCTGGGCTGCATAGAGACCCAAATTGTCTTTGTGCAGTTTTCTATCCCTTTTTGGGGGCACGAATTCTCGGCATCATGGCTGCGGACCTGCTCTGCTCATGGGCTCATACACGGGCTCAGGATCTCTCCCTTTCCTGACATGTCACTCAAAACAGACACAGCACAGTTCTCATGCTTTTCTCAAATGCTGCTCTTATCCCTTCTCTCCTCTAACCCAGAGCAAAGAAAAATTTCAACTATTTAAAAGAAACCTGAATAGAAGAAAATGGTGGTCTTAGCCAGGATTTTTATTTTCTGAAACAAGTTCTCCCTACTTAAGTCTTCATAATAAGTGATATTAAGAAAAAAACCCATCATAATATTTCAGGTACTGTTTATCTTCACCCTTCTTTCTTAAGCAGTTGCTGTCCAAGAACTATAATATCACTGACAAACCAAGAAAATACGTCAACCCTGAGCAACCAAATTTAGGGAAAAGAAATTAAACACTCTTTCCCAACTAGAAAGCGTATTTTCCACATCTATCACACAGGAGAGCTAATGACAAGAGGGTTTCTTTTTCAACAATACATCTGTTTTTAATATATTTAAAACTGTAAAATTTGCTCCACTTTTCCTTCTTCCTTGACAGTTCAGTTCTTTAAAAGCCCACGAGTACATTACTGAGAGGAGGACATTCCTTTGCTGTACCCACCTTCTGTCATCTCCGTATCTAGGTTTGCATTTTTGTCTGAGACATCAGCAGAAATTTTTCTCAGCAAGACACTCCTGTAAACCTACAAGACACCAGGGAAAAATATTCTTGTCAAGGAAAACAAGAAAGTCAGGAGACCAGATAAAATCCATCTGAATAGGAATATTACACTGCACAGGATTTATGAGCACAGAGACTTGAAAAGCCACCTCTGAGCTCTGCAGAGAGGAAAAGCAATGCTATTGACTCACATGGCTGTTTGCTTGTGGCTGATTTCTGTAACTTTTCATTATGTCCTGAAAAGTTCTTTCCTCTTTGGTTACCTGGAAAAGAAAAGGATATTGAAGACCAAGTGCAAGCACGAAGGCTGTGCTGCTCAGGTCCAGCATGCAGCTTTGTGGTGACTATTACTATGAATACATAATTTTAAAATTTAGTTCTGGTGATGAGAATTAGAAAATACTAAGGATTTTTCTTGTTCAGGAATTCCTTGTTTCTTCGCCACTAAAGCCTTTTGTTGCTTATGATGCTTAGCCATTTTTCTTTTTCAGATTTTCTTCTAGTGACACTTAAAGAAGGGAAATATTATAAAGTCAAAAATGTTATTTTGTAAATTTGGAAACTGGACCCCTTAACATCTCTAAACAGAAGATGAGGAAATCTTGAACAATACATCAGGCAGATATGTACACTCATGCAATTTCAGCTTGGTTTGTACTTCAAAATAGCTCACTTGTTAAAGCAGTTTTTCAGCCATACATTTGTAATTCTAAGAGCAGACAAGCAAAAGTTTTGTAGTAGGAGTTAAGAGAGAATATATCACGGTCTCTGGCTAAGTTGTTAGGTCTCACACTGCATTGGAGACAGCACTTGAAAGCCTGTGTTATAAAAAAACTCCAAACAACTAGCAAATTACATGATAAAATACAGAGCACTGACTATTCAATGGTTTTGCTTTCCTGCAGTATGTCAACTGAGCCTAAGCCATGCTGCAGTGAAGAGCACAGGTAGTCACAACTGAAACATCAGTTTCCCTCCACACGTAGTGCTCCTCTTCATCTGTCTGCCTCAAGAAAAGGTAAATTCAGCCCCAGTGGAAGAAGCCTGGGATCAGTTTCACCCTCCTGAATTTTGTGTCTGAATTAGACTGGATGGATGCTGTAACCATCGCCTCAAGTTTGAGTCAAACCAATATTCCAGTTTCATAATCCAACTTAACCACACAAATCAGAGCTGGCAAATGGAATAAGAACTGAAGAAGTATGAGTAGCAGATAACCACCTCAATTCCTCAGCCTGGATCTTCAAGAGCTAAGAGGACTTTTGCGGAATAGAAACCTTCCCTACACAGATTTGCTCCCGCAAATTTCTGCACCTGCCTGATTCTGTAACTCTAATGGATTTTTTGGTTCAGAGTATACAGATCATGAAGGTGACAAACAGAATAGAAAACAAACATGGGGCAATAAGACAACACAGTGCTTTGTCTGTATCAACCAGTGCTCACTTTAAATTGTGCTCAGGAAGAGAAGAAAAACCCTCTCAGCACACTGGCTGATTGGTGGGAACTTCTAAGATTTGTGAAATAAGGCAAAAAAACATACTGGGACTTCATGCACTTCTTGGAAGGATTTTCCCCTTCCCTCCAGTAATATGACAAGAATGAAGCAGTCAAATTGTGAACTCTGAACGCACCTGACATTTTCAACTGAACATAAAATTCCCTGTATTTCATAGTACCTACACATTACCTTCGCCATGATATAAAAGGCACAGAGGAGGAGCTGGTCCAAATGTCTGTCCTTCATAAGATCAGCACAATGAACCAACGTGAATTCAAAGCACGTCCATATCTTCCTGCGCAAGTCATTGGAAACATCCAGTTTCAAGCACAGATCACGCAGGCGCACGCTCGCCAGATGATACACCTGGAAGAAAAAGACACACAGTAAAGAGTGAAGCCAAACAAGCTTATCCTACCCTGCAAAAATGATACGGCTCAGAGCAGGGCTGTTCTACAGAGACCATGAAGATGGTTAGAGGGAGGGAGGGAACACTTCTCCTGGGAGGAAAGTCTGAAAGGGTTGGGGTTGTTCAGACTTTGGACAAGGGCCTGGAGTGACAGGACAAGGGGGAATGGCTTCCCAGTGCCAGAGGGCAGGGTTGGTTAGATGGGATATTGGGAAGAAAATGTTCCCTGTGAGGGTGGTGAGGCCCTGACACAGGTTGCCCAGAGAAGCTGTGGCTGTCTCATCCCTGAAAGTGTCCAAGGTCAGGTTGGACAACACTGGTGTAGTGGAAGGTGTCCCTGCCCATGGTGGGGGAGTGGAACGAGATGATCTTTCAGGTCCCTTCCAATCCAAACCATTCTGGGATTCTATGATGCGAAGACCCAGTTGTCCACTATCCAGTTGTTGAATCTCTAATGCTTAAAGAAAATCTGCCTAAAAACATTATGCCTATAGATTCTACACCATATTCCTCACTAATTAATTAGGCCCATTCTTTATGCTGGAAAGCAGAAAGAGGGGTTTTTTATTTTCACATGCTCTACTGAACAGGAGCAAGAAAGGAGAGTAGGGAAAAACTATCATTGTGAATATCATGATCAATGTAAATGGAAGGTCAAAATTTAAAGACAAATTTAAGTCAAGATTTTAGTTCTTCTTCATAACTAAGAGGACTATGTTGCCTATTACATGGTTGGTCAAATATATGGCTACAGCCGAAGTACTCCCTAGCTGAGAGTAAATGTTCCAAGTTGCAATTTTCCTACCTAGCAGCTGGCTCATCAATTCTGAATCCATTCTCTGACAGACAGTCACTAGCAAAATTAAAGAACCAGTAGTTCAGACACAGGATGTGGCTTACAGGTGTTTCAAAAATTAGTTTCTGTACTAAAATGTAGCTTAAAGATTGTTCATTGTAGAATTTTCTATGTTGTATTTTAATACAGATACCCCCAAAGCGGAAAACCTCTAAAAATAACTGATAAGAAAATAACAGGAAAACCTCGATCTTCTAATATTTTTGGGAGATTAATTTAGGCATATATTCTTTGTAGTCATTTAGACCAAGTTACCTGCCTCCTCCAAAGACCCCTCGCACATTCCACAGTTGTAGAAGGCAACTACAAGTAAGTCATCTGAAGTTTCTCTGAAGCACACCAAGGTCTTAACTTGCCCCTTAAATCCTGCATTATTTCAAGAAGTTGTTTCTTTCTAAACACCCTTAGCTAGTGTCTTATTCATCACTGCTTTCTGAGCCCCCAGCCCAGCAAGACAAGCACAACCAGGCAGGCCTCAAAGTGGCAAATGAAAATCTCCACATGCTGGATCCACAGCAGTGCAGTTCTGACCAAGCAAGACAGAGGAGAATCATCTCATTTCCAATATGCCTAATCCTTGCAAATGTGGGAAGCAGTCAAAACAGACAAGAGAAGGAAAATTTACTAATATGTCTTTGTTATTTATAGAAGCTCCTAATTAAAAGGAATCGGAAGGGCAAAACTGGATCCTCTGCAACATTCAACATCTTTTCCCTTCTCCTTCAATGTGTGTAAGAACTCCACATGCCAAAGGAACGGTACATGAAAACTGAAAGGTAATGGAAACTGCACAAGGAGGCAGGTCCCAACACGGCCACGAGCAGGAGGACAGCACAGCTCCTGAGTAACAACACTTACCTTCCTGTAAAACAGCGCCAAGGAGCCCGTTCTCTTTGGTTTGCTCGCCTGTCCTTCTTGTGCTTGATTCCCCGGAGGGTGGCAGGGAGCCTGAGCCTCCACTTTGCACGGCTGGCCTAAATTAATTGAAATGGGGATCAAGGTGATCCCACCCATTTCATTTGCAATACCTGGAGAGAGGATACACACACCCAGAAACAAAGCGGTTGCTCTCCTCATGCTGCAGAGCTAAACTGCAAACCAAACTCATTTACCAGCATTTCATACTAAACACATCTCATCCTCTGTACTGGATGCTAAAAAGACTCTGTCCCTCAGAGTCCTCAAAAATTATTAAAAATTAAATTTCTCGTAAGGTTAAAGGAAGAATATGAGTGTGAATGATCATTTCTAAAACTATCTGAAAGTACAAAGTTTAAAAGAAATCACAGTTTCTGTACTTGGTGTTCCGCTCTTCTGGGGGAGGTGGCCATTCCCTTTTTCTTAATTACTCTGCAAACCCAAGAGCATATCGTATACAGTCCTTATTAGTTTCCTCAGTAGTCAAATTCTCTTGCTGAAAATCTCCTTTAACATGACAAATGAAGATTTTTTTCTTTTCACCTTTAACTGTAGACCCAATTTTTAAACTAAAAATGGCTATAAAATCCATTGTTCATGTATAATTTTCAGAAATATTCAAGCATCATCCAACTTCAACAAAATAAATGTCTCCCAGTATTTTCCTAATGTTAACACGTAACCCTTATCTAGAAATTCCAGAGCCTTTTAAGATTATAACAGACCAAACTTAAGACAAATTGCAGTAAATTATTATTGGAGCTGAGAAAGAAAGCATTGCTTAATCTGTGTGAGGTGTAACTGGAAGAAGCACGAACTCCACAACTTTGTCCATAATTCTGAATTCTCAGGATGTTTGTTGGGGATCAGATGTCTCCAAGGAGAAAGTGTCAGTATGGACTTAAGCTTTTTTTTTTTTGTTGTTGACAAAGTGAGTGTCCTTTAAAAATGAAAAAGCAATACACATTCAAAGTGCATGGTTGTCCTAAGAAGATCTTGAGAGTAAGGAAAACATCCATTAGAAAAGAAAACTAGGAAGAATTCATACCGTGCAGTGGGATGGTGACCTTCTGTCCCACTTTTCCCGGTCCCGCAGTGGTTGTCATGGTCAGTACTGTCTGGCCAGGAGACACCGACACGTTTTCAGCACCAATGCTTGATGCTGGAGCAATTGTCAGCTTAGTTCCTTTGGTTAAGATTTTTTCCATCTGCATTTCTCTGGGGCTGTCATCTCCAAAGAGCCTTCTCTTAGCGCTTCCAGCCGTAGGAGAACTGTAGCGCTCGTGAACAGAGATTGGAGACAAGGGCTGCATGTCTGCTGTGCCAAGGAGAAAAGGAAAAAAATCAACAAAACCTTATGAGCAGCAGCCTAATGGGAATGCTCCTCCAGAGAAGGGGAAAGGCTACCTTCCAACTACAACAACAGAGTACCAGAGATCTCTTCTAGTTCAGACCTGCTCTCAGAGCTCTCTGTTCCCAGGTGATTTGAACAAGACCTACAAGACCTGACTCCTTTTATTTTGCAGTCATCCCAAACAGCAGTTTTACCATCAGGTATCACATGGAAGCTTGAGAAACCAAACAGATTTGCAGAGACGGAGGAACACACAGGATCACAGATACTTACTCCAGTCTGGTTAGCAATTAGCAATATTTCCAAGTGCTACTCCTTTGAACACATTCCTCTACAGGAACACTGACCACATCCCCTGGACATGCTGTCTTCTCTATGTTCTGATGTTCAAACTCTCTCTAAACCGACCCAGGTCAGGTGCCTCCACCCTCACCCACCCCTGGTTCCTCTCAGGCTTTTCTGTTGCTTTCAAATATTTACTCCAGTAGTAAGACTGAAGTACACAGCACTAATGTACAGGCTGGCGTTCACAGGCTTTTTGCATTTCTGCTGCAGTCTGCAAGGACACCTGTGACAGCAGTTTCCTTTTTCCCATGAAGAAGAAACTTGCAGGTAAAACTGATTGGAGACTGTATTTCTAACTCTGTCAAGATGGTTCTCTTGGTACCAGGGGCAAATAAACGTTTCCAATCCCCACCATTCTACAGCTGAAGTTAGGAGGAGCCTCTGGTATGAGATTCTCATATACAAGGGCCCATCTCACACAGATCTTACACAGGTATATAAGACACCATCTCCAAGTTGCTTCCCATTCCATCAAACAATGAACTATAACACCTACAGCAACTGCTTGTACATCTCTTTCCTAAGCAGTGTTTAAAAAAAACCAGTCTTGTCCTGCAATTTGCCAGCTAAATACAAAGGGAGACAACATCACACAACCAATCAGTCCATGGTGCACCTCCAAGAACACATGGACTAGTCTGGGATACAATGAAAGCAGCAATTCCTATCTAAGGGAGTACGCAAAGGAAACAGCAGTGCTGGCACTGCCTCTGCACCCTCACTGTCAGGAGACAGTTCTATGTGTGAGACCCAGGAATCTTCAAAGAACAGTTCTTCAGAGCAGAGAATACTGTAGGCACAGTATTGCCATCCCCTCCTGCACAAAAACTATTCTGTAGGAAGCAGGAATTAATGCACCTGTCATTTCATTAAAAAAAGGGGCACCTAAAATCCAGTCAAACTCACTGATAATAAACAAACAGAAAGCCAAAAAAACCTGAAAAAATCTGAACATCAGTGGACAATAAGCCATTACATGACAACCCACCTGAGAGTAAGGCCTGCTTGGCATCAAACCAGCAGCAAAACCTCTCCAGTCCAGAAGGGAAGCACCATCACCACTGTCTGTTGCCAGTGAGACACAGCACTGGTTTCACTGAGTGCACCAGACCTTCCCTTGATCAAATAAGAGGCTTCACAATTCTGAATGCTTAATTCACATTCCAGACTGCTTTTTGCAATTACAAAGAAGCTTAAAACTCCTCTCCCCAAATTCACACATCCAAATTTTATCAGAAACCTTAAACATACCCCGTCTTAAACTCCCACCAAGATCTGTTCGAACCTCTTTTACTCGAGGATGAATTATGGGAGATAATGGCATCATAGGCAAATGTCCAAGCCCACTTCCTCCATTGCTGGCTTCAAAATTACTGGGAAATATTACCTGAGAAATAAGAAACATCAGTGTAAGATAACAAATGAATTTCCCTTCTTTGTACCAATCTATTAGAAGATTTTCTGCAGCTATTGTCTCATTTGAACAGTTTTCTGTATAAAAGAACGTGACTTTCCTGACCAAAGGAAAACAGATCACATACTTCTTCACAGGTTGGGACTTTGTTTTCTGAGGCCTCGAGCGCATTCCAGAGTGCCGAGTTCCGCGTCCAGGCAAGGCTCTCCAGAATTTGTTCTTCAATGCTGTTGAGGTGCTTCACCATGTCTCTGGAAAGCCCTTCCTCAGACCGAATCAGCACTTCAATCACCTGATAGCAATCACACACACACATCAAAGTCAGGTTGCTCATGTTTAACATTATCAAATTGTTACTTATTTCAGAATCCTGTTTGAAACTTCAACATAGAGTGCACCAGCCTTCTCCCTGCATCTTCATCTTCCCCAGCCCTCTTCTGATCCCTCTTTTTTTAACCCCCTTTCCCAAAGGCAACCCGGGAGTTGGAAGTGGACAGCAGGTGTGCCATGAAAGCAGAACAAACCCCTCCAGGAGTTTTTAGGGCCCTCACTTCCCATTGCTGAGCATGCTGAGAATGAAAGCACTGAGCACTGACAGAGTTCACTCTGCACGTGGTGCAGACCTGGGGAGACAGAACAGGTACAGCTGCTCAGCAGGGCACATGGCAACCCCACCATTCCAGCTTTCCTGCCCTTCAAACAAGCAGCCCATAACACAAAGGGCTGAAAACCACTGCTTCAAAGTTTTATTTAAGAAAGGCTCAGAACCCTTAACATGGGCAAATGGGGGTTGAACAGAATTGACTGGTCGCCTGCAGTATCATACTCCACCCCCATGCTCCAACCACAAGATTCACTTTATTTTATTCCTGTCAGACGAGCATTCACGCTGTTTTTCTAAGGCTCCAGAGGTGGAAATGCCACAAAACTTCCTCAAAGAACTTAGTGATAATTTTAGTTATTCCTACTATAAAAACTAAGCACCTGGAGAACAAAGTTACAAATGTCACAAGTCCCTGTTGTGTGAAATCTTTGTGATGCTAATTTTTAAGAGTGGTGCAAGAATATACACTGAGTAGCAGAGAAAATTAAAATCAAACATAAGTATGTTCTCCAAAGTTGGACCTGCACCAGTCATTTCATTTTGAAGGAGGCTACCAACAGCCACAGCAATACTGGCAGATGTGTTTCAGCTTCAGTACTGCCCTACAGCTGAAGAGTAAAGGGAAAAAGGAGAACAGAATATAAACGAGCTTTTCCAAAGGGTTCCATTTCTTGATTGCTGTCATCTAAAGAGAACTACTTGATTTATTCACGATTAAACATGATAAGCTGTGAGGTGTCCAGCAAAAACTGGAGGCATATGGATAGGCGATAAGAGGATTGAAGTAATCAAAAAACCAAATTACACTGGAGGTGGGGGGAATGTGTTTAAAAAAATGAGCAGAAACAGAGTATCTTTTCCTGGGTGTACTTCACGTTCAATTACATAGAGAGGAAAAAAAAAAGCAACCTAACAAAGCAAGACTGGGATAAGTAGTAGCAGCCAAAGGCAACAAAGAATATTATTGCTATTTCAGAACTGTAGCTTGCCATCAATAAATATGAGTATCAACAAAATACATGCTTGAATGTTTTCGTCTACTAAAATCGTATATAGATTAAGAACTAAAAGTTGATCAACAGTGTGTTACAGTTCAGTACCATTCACAAAATGGATTTTTTTGCTTTATACTTCAGTTTCAGCTCTGGCATTACAAATTCCAGGTAATCTATTTCAGGACAGCCAGAGTCTAGAACAGGCATAGTGTACAGCACCATCAGTCCTCTTATCTGACTTCCTAGGGAGAAGGAGCATCATCCTCCACAACTCTCAATGCAGTAACATGCCATTTTTAATACAGATGCTGTCTGAAACCAATGTTTATTTACCTTATAGAAATAGAATGGCCTGAGGTCAAGAACTTCAATGATCCAGGGGAAGGTGCGAGGGGAGCTGTAAGCAAAGAGCACGATCTCCAAGCAGCACGCCATGAGAGAGCGGTGGAAGAGATCCTGCTCCAGAAGAGCCTGAGGAGATCACAGAAAATGGCAATGGTCTGACGTTTGGGAAGCTGGAATTTTGTGAAAGAGCCTGCTTTTTCCCCACTGTCCAACACTTCCTCTTTTTTTACAGGGAAATTTAGAAGACAAGATGTAGAGTACCTGCACCAAACCCATCACATTTTGCACACTATGGACAAATAAACTGGCCTCCTTATTGTGCACTACAAAGCAGAGCAAATGCAGTGCTGCCTACGATGAAGTGTTGATATTATTCATTGGATAAACAAGAGAATAAAAGTCATCTGTCCCTCAAGTTGTGATTCCAGAAGGCAACATTAGAGAAGACAATTCAGAAGGCTAGTTATGCCAGTTATACTGGTTTTTATAGCAGAAAAAATATATTTAGACACCTCCCACATATTTCCCCTTTTTAGTATTAACAATATATACAGAGTGCTTTATATGCTCTGTTCTGGAACTGCCTGAAGACAAACTCTGAGAAACGGTTACAGAAAGTGTTCTACTCTTTCACCAGTTCTTTACTTACAGTCAGATCCTTCCCATGCAGTCTCCGTGTTTCTTGCACCATTATAGTCTCCAAGATCTTATAGTACAAGATCTCTGCCAGTTTTAATCTGTTTACAGCAAAATCTGAAATTTAAAACCAACAGAGATGAAGTCCAATGCCATTGGCACAAACAATCTTAAGACTAAACTGACCAGTACCTGTCCTCATCCAAGAAAAAAGTGTGTGGGTGTTATGTACACACCTTTCAAACTGAAAAAGAATGTTCAGAAATCCACTAGTCCCAAGCACAGCATGAAATACTACAGATGTTTTAAAGGATTCTTTATCTTAGTATTTTCTCTGATGTAGTTTTGCAGTGTTGCAATAATACTTTTTCTATTTGTATTCAGTTTCCTTTAAATTTTAAAGACAAGAATGCAAGTTTACACTTGTTGCTAAGAGCTGCTTTTCTGTGATCTCTTGGTTATCCCAGTCTGAACTGCAGCTTTGAGTTTCCTCTGTCATAGTTTTATTTTTTACAGTGTTCTGTTTGACAGCAACAGTTTTTCCTTGGATATGTTCTGGGATAAAACCAGCTCCACTGCATGAAATACTTAGACAAGAGTACATGCATGCATTCTCTGTGCCCGGGTTTAGTGTTTTGAAACATCCCATGCCTTTCACTCCATACCTATATGAGATCCTGGCTGCTCATCCGTTGACTGAGTGTAGCTGCAGCAGAAGGTCTCACCGATTTCCTTCACTCTGCTCACAATGCTTTCCATGGGGCTGCGGGCACAAGACCTGAAGCAGAAGGCAAAGAGAGAGCCTTGTTTATCAAATTAATATCCTGTTTTAAAAAAACCGAATTCAAAAACAGAACCAAAAAACCCACACCACCAAAACAGAAAGGGAAGCTAATTATACTGAGCATTCGTCTTCAGCAACAACCTGTATTACACAGACAGAGGAAAACATAAAACATACACAAATATAGTATCCTTTTTTCCTTTCCTAACAGGGTTAGGGAGACTATGTAGATCTTGGAACAAATGCAGGAGAAAGGAAGAGCTACAGCAGCATACTCAGGAGAAAAGGGTATCTGCTAAGAGCAAGGCAGTAGTAAGGATGCTGCAAAAGGCATCAAACAACCAAAGGCATCCAGGAGACCATCCGAGCCAGGCTCAGCTTGAGGGAGTAGAGAAAAGCTTAGAGTGCATTTACTGCCAAGACAGGGAGAAACTGATGGACTCCACATAGTCACTAGCATAAAAATGGGCGGAGATGCTCTCTCTGAATGCTTCCAGATCTTCCAGCAACTGTTTTAGAGAACAGTGGCTTGTGACTGATGTAAAATTAAGATACTAAACTATTCTGAAAAGCCAGAACTGAAACTAAGGTTTCTTTGAACAAAGCCGCCTTATTAACTTCAAAGCTGTTTCCATGGAATTTTAATTTGAAAAAGAAAATACTGAAAAAGCACACATTACACAGTTCAAGGTACATTTCTCCCATTTCTCCCAGTCACACAGTACATATCCTAGTGCTTGATGAACTCACGTACAGTATGAACAAAGTACTCATCATAATTTACATATTGAGTAAGAGGTTTACTCAATTCTTTTTCCCATTTTAACATTTACCTCTCTCCTGACTGACTGGTTTATTACTTCGAACAAACACATTTTTCATTAGAGATTGCAGACACCTTAATGCCTTAATTGTTTTAACATAAATAATACCAGTACTTAAAAAACAATCAAAGAAACATTAAAAAAAATTGCATCCTGCTGAGCAGGATGCAATTCAAGAACTAGTGCTAGGAAACCTTTAAAAATATATGTTACTACAAAGATGAGAAATACAAGTATTATTTTTCACCTATTTATGACGGTTACTTTAAAAAACATTACTTTCACCCTTCAAATTTTAAGTGCTAATACTAAATGTCAATTCTGCTTCATAAAAACTTTAAAAAAACCCTTATACCATAATACAGCAAGGCCTTAACATGCAGATGTTAAGAGAACACCCAGCATCTTTGCAAGTATTTACTATTCAATTACTTTTAATGAGATTTTTACGAGCTAAGGCTCAGGGAGGAAACCTGTGAGCTGAAGAGCACTCAGGGAACAGCCACCAGAACAACCAATGTGGAAAACACAGCTGCTGCTGCTGCAGGAGAGATCAGCACTGAGGAGAGATCAGGGTCACTGCAAGGCCTAAACACGTGCTTTAGAGTTAGATTAAGATATCCTGAAGCAGTAGGAAGGAGAAATGGGGAGCCTGTAGGCTGCTTTTAGTTTTATCTTCCCAGCTCAAAGGCCAATGCTACAGCTTGTTGATTCTAACATTTCTGCCTTCCTCCAAAACCTCTGCCAACACCGTTACATCTTTTAATAGAGCCATACTTGTTTAAAATGCAAACAAATAAAAAAGGCATTTGGCTTTCAAGCAGACAAATAAATTAACAACAGCAAAAGCTGAGGCTCCATTTATACAATGGTGGTGACAAGTAAGATGTGGGAGGGGTGTTCCCCCATCCTTCTCCAGATGAGCTCATCTAGAAAACAGAAGACCTTTCAACAAGAAATAATACAGAAAACACAGACCTAAATACTTTGCACCAAACAAAAAAAGCCAAAAGGTGAGTTTCTGTGTGTATGAGAACAGCTGAAGTGGACATGCTCACTCAAAGATAGCTGTGAGTTGTTCGCTCGGGGCGTTTTTCAGCCCAGCCACCATGCTCTGCAGCCGGCTCACGCTCTGCGTGGCTGAGGCCACAGGAGTGATGACAGCTTCCTTCTCTCGCAGGTATCGTCTGCCAGTCAGCGGGGTTGAAGGGGCAAATGATCTTTTCTGTCAGACAGAGAAAGATAACAAGTAAAATCAGCCAACACAACTGTTTCAGTAACCTTTCAAAGGAGCATCTCATGCAAAATCCCTCCGAAGATTAAAATTATACCACTAGTACACTACGTGAAGGCTTCATCAAACCTGTGAGTTCAGAACTGATGGAAAATGAGCCAAAGTTTTCCCAGGACTCCATAAATACAAAATGTAACAAATCTTTAGGCAAACAAATTAACTCCAAGCATTTTAAAAAATGAAATACAGTAAATCAAGACCCAAGATCTTAAAGCCTGTAATTTTTTAAGATCATTTGAATATTGAAATATACAGCACATGCTTCCATTCTGAGTCTGACTGCATTAGCTGGGTGACACAAGGAGTGTGTGGCAAAGCTGTCTGGGAGAGGTTCACAGGAAAATACTCCTTGGAAAATGCTCTGCAGGTGGACCTCAAGCCTCCCTTTATCCAAAGGATGATGCAGCACTGAGCAGATGGAGCTGCATGAACTGTGCTTTACCTATTTGTATCCTACTCTCTGGAAGTGACACAAAGTTTTTTGATTTAATTACCAGAACAGACAACATTCTGAAGACACACAGCAAACAAGAAGAAAAGGTTAAGCCTGCAGTCATTATGCATAAATAACGATATTGTTGTATTAGAGAAACTGAAGCTCAGAACTGCTAAAACCCATTCCAAATCTCCAACTTTAATTTTCCTAAATATGAAATACACTTACATCTGGGAGAAAAAACTAAGCCACAGGACTCAATTACACCAGCACTACCATCTTGGAGTAAGAATTCTTATTTTTTGATAGACGTGTAAATCAAACAGCATACGGTTCTTTCACACAGCCAGCACTATTTTTCTCCTTATCCAAAAGTAATCAAGCATTTTCCTGCATGCCAATGTCAGTTTCATTAAATACATTGTGCATTTTTAAACACAGTGAAACATTAACTCTGCTTATAGGCTGCTTTTTGTAATGAAGGGACAGACTTTGGTGAGATTTATGCTGTGAATGTTATTTTCTGTAGAGGAGTAAAAAAGCTGACTTTTCCTATCCTAAAAGAGGAAACACTGGGAAAACAAATAAATGAATGCAGTGTCAAGGTTTCGTGGTGTGATTATGGGGTATAAATGGAGCTTGAACAAAACTGTATTTAGGTATTAACTACATACTGATTTTTCTTGGGCAAAACCAGATTATACACAGGAAAATGCTCTCATCCAGTTTAAGGAAGCTGTTCAATAAATTCGTCAGGAAAGACAACATCACCATTTCTCCTTAGCAAGACAGTCCTGAAGCCTGCAAATGGCATTCACCATCTTCCTCCCAGGAAGAAGCTAAAGAAATTTCAAGCCACCTCCATAATTCAAAGAGTGTGTAAGGATGGGAAAACTCAAAAGGAGTACTTCAAGTGAGATTGTGCGTTAAATGAATCACCTTTTCAAAATGTTGCTGCAGATGACACTCCACAGGAGCTCTTGCTGTCATTTTCTCTACTAGCACCTCTGCAGGGAATTTCCGAGTGCCAATCTCTTCTTCCGCATCAGCTCCCAGGAAAACTCTCTCATCAAAATCACCCACGGTCAGAACATATTCTTCATACTCCTTATTCAGTGCTTTGCTGAAAGAGAAGCCCAGCTTTGATACCAGAGGCTTGACTGCTGAAGAAACAAAGAAGGTGCCTGTGGAGCGCAGGCACAGACCCAAACCAACACAGGGCCAGTGTTCCATGCTCTGGGCAGCAGTGCTGCTTCCACCTCCCCAGGCAACCTGCCTGTGGTCATCCCTGCCTGCTTGCAGACTGAAAACCCTCGAGCACCCACTGCAGGGAACATTCTTCCTTCTAAGTGACCACCGCCTTTCGGCTCTCGGTAAGAGGAGGAAAAAACCCAACTTTGCTTCCACTCTAGTTGTGAATAAAGCAGTCTGGGAGTGCTCAGCTGATCAGAGGTTAAATCTGTGTACACACAGAGCACACAATGGGAGCTGCATCCAACTAGTTCACTTAGATTTCTAGTTACTCCACTCCATAGCCCGTAATTTTCCTAAAGGTGCAACAGAAGGGACAATGAAGAGCTAGCTAGCTGTGAGACCAAACAAATCCTTCATTTTATTATTCCAGCTAACCCAGTTGGAAAACAGGAAAGTTTAATCTCACCAAGGTTGCAAAGCTTTAAATTTATACTTGGGAAGTAGAATGGAACTTTAGGATAAAAATAAGCAATGGCTCACATCAATAAATCCTGCCTGCAGCTTTTCCATGGGCCAGGAATGCAGTCCCGGCTACCACATATATTAATGGAACATGATGTATTCATGACACAAGTGACTCTGTGATCCCCAGGAAACCTGACTGTATCACAGGTTCACCTTCCCCATGTCTTTTAGGAAAAAAAAGAAAGTGCAGAAGAAAAAAAAGAAAAAACCCAAGAGGTTTCCATACTTATTTTAGCTGTCAGGCTACTTCCAAAAGACCGGGGCCTACTGTATGTAATACTATGTATTTTAAAGTAGAAAAACTAAGCTAAGTTCCATGTGCAGTGGATCACAGAAACACGGGTTTATATCTAAATTGAAGCGTTATCTACATTGTTAAAACTATCAAGTCCTTACCCAAAATTCCCAAAGCAAACCAACAAGTTAAAAGCTCACTCATCAAAAACAAATTAATAGGTATTTTTGCAAAAGGCAAAAAAAAAAAAAACAAGCCGTAAGGGATACAGAACAAAGCAGCTGTTGTTGTTCCTATTTTGCATTTAAATTAGCTTTCAGAAGTGAATTCAAAAGGTTTCTGAAACAACTACACCTGACTCCCACAGAAACACTCTACCTCCTTTTTGTGGTTTTGTAATTGTTGCTGCTTCTTTTAAGTCCTTCTGTTGCATCCACGGATTCATACACTGAACTAGAACTTGATAAATGAATTTAAACACTTCTCTACTTGGGCATAATACGTGTATAAAAACACATCTGTGCACTTCAGAGTCAAGGTTTTGATTTGTATTAGATTACTCAAAGGTTACAGTCACCAGAAAATCAGACCAAGCACCAGAAAACCTGACATCCAGGAAGAACCTCTGCAGCTTGAACCCCTGACATTGGCCACATCTTGGATCTAGAAAGCCTTTCAGCCAGAGAGCAGCTTTGGTGGTCAAATAATCAAAAACCCATTAGATACGGTAAGATAAAGAAACAGGAAAATCTGAGATTTAGTACACAAAGGCCAGTGTTTTAGACATGAAACCAAGTCCTATGATTAAGAACAAAAGCTGTAACTTACCTATTTTCTGTAAAGTTGAAGAGATCCAACAGACACTCTCCTTTTAAGATCTAAGAACAAAAAGCAGAAATAACTTACATAATAAAATAAAAACTGTTCCAAGCGTGAGGGCATGATGGTTTTAGTCGAAAAGGAAACGAGATTGAGGGGCATGACTCGACTTTTTTTTTTTTTTGGCCTAGACCAAAAGGCTACGGTGTCATTAGCAAGACAAACAGAGGAGGACAAAGCCCGACTGGATCCAAGCACCACATAAACTCACTGCTCAGACACTTCAGCCCTGCAATGTAGTACCTGTTCACTGTCAGGTTAGGGGCTGACCTGACAGACAACTGCACAGAAACTTCCACAGAGCTTGGAAAACATTTTCAGGATCAAAATTAGACAGAACAATTCATACAACTGCGACCTCAACCTCTTCCTTCCAAAGCATTTTGCTCAACTTCAAGACAAGCAGCAGACCTACATTACCATTACAGACACCCCATAAAATTATTTCACTAGGAGATCATGGGTTTTTTGGCCCAAAATAAACACCATCCTTCACAATTCAGTTTCACACTACCAAGAAAGAAATGCAAAGATTCTCCACTGACATAAAAGCCAAAACAGAGGAAACCTTACAGCACACAGCATTAAAAATGAGAGTGAATCTTGTTCCTGCTAAAATACACACAAAGAAAACCTGACCAAGCCTGAGTTCCTTTGCCCATTTGCACTCTTCCCTGAGGAACCCGCAGGACTTTCACGGAGCACTGCCAGGTGTTCACAAAACTAGTGAGATGTACCTTCCTATCGAACAGCTTTGCAATATATGGTTTAAAGTAATGCTCCTTTATGCCTTTTGCTTCTACCAGGAGCCCGTCGTGCAGCTCACACAGTGTGGCAATGATGCAGGGAGGATCTGCAGAGGCTTTGATCTCCGGAGTGTGGAATTCCACTGGTAAGCCTGAGAAGGAGGAGGAGGGGGAAGACAACCAACCTTCAACTTCATTTCAAAAGAACCAAGAGAACAAAGCACATTTGATTGTAAATAATCTTTCCCCATCATACCTTTAAACGATGGATTTAGCAAATCTCTTCTGTTTGAACACAGAAGGGCATTGGCAAAAATCAGGTCCAAGCAGCACAGAAGCAAATGATAGGAATTTACTAAATCATCTCCAATCATACGGAAATTACCTTGAAAAAGACAGCACATCACATCAAGCAACATCACAGAAGTTCACAGCTGGGAATGCATTGTTAAAGCAAGCAAGCCTACCCTTAGTGTACACAAAGAGAGTCCAGCAGAAGTTGAAGAGATCTTTGACGCTGCACGGCACCCGCCTGGCAACAAGGAAAAGGGAGAAGTCACCCTTCAGTTTCAGGAAGCTGAGCCTTGTTTGACAGTAGGAATTTCATTCCATTTCCTTGCTCAAAGTAACAGCTGGAGCTGTTGTCTTAATTTCACACTAACGCGCAGTCTAAGCTACATGTCCTGATTTCAGCTTTCCCTGGCTGCCAGCCTCCCACCCGGCTCCCAGAGCATCCTGCACAGCATTCACAGCCTCCTGACCCTATTTCCAAGCCAGTGGCTGCCTCTGGCCTCTGACCCTGCCATGCTATTCTGTTGCTGTCTCATCTCCCACAGAACCCTCCTGCAGCCACAGATGGTGAGATGACAAGGGCCATGTATGTTCCGGTGATGATTTTTTGTAAATATTTTACTAAAGCGTCAGTCACCCCTTCAGAACACACAATAATAGCTTGTACTACAGTTCAGCTGCTGAATCCTATTTGGGGAGAGATTATCCAAGCCCACGGAGCTGGAAGACCAGGGAAGACATTACTCAGAACAGCCCCTGGAGAAGCCAAAGCTGTGGTGATGCTGCTCTGAGGGACACGAAGAGAGCACCCAGCAAAACTTCCTCCACTACACTCTACCTGTAGACATGGAGCTGGAGCATTTCACCAGAACAATTGGCCACCCTCACATCCAGAGAATCCACGTGAGCTGCCAAAAACACCCTGCAGAGCAGCAGCCTGGCTCCCTCACCCCCAAGGTGACACTCTCACCAGAAAGGTGTCACAGCAACAGCCACACGCTCCATAGGGAACATGGAGACAAGCTATTAAGGCAGAAGTTCCATGTGTGTGTGGAAGATGCCCCCACCAAATCTGTCAGGCTCCAAGAGGCCCCATCCCTTGGGAACTTCATTTTCACAAGTCTATATTGGGCATAACTCTTTCCAGGGAAAGTCACATTAAATCTCAAAATCTCATACCTCTGTTTCCTGCTTCGCTGTGGTCTACAAGTTTCTTCATCAGGGTTTTGAAATATATTAAAAAATATTGGTTCAAACTTCTTGAAGATCACAGTTGACACTTCAAAATTTCTCTCCAGCCGCTCCACTCGCTCTCGGAATTCCTGTGGTAGGTTTGACATGTCCATCCACTTCTTCATTTTGCTAAAAAACTGAATTAAACTTAAAAGAAAATAGAAAAGTCTGCTTTGAGCTTTAACTAACCTCCACTTTAATTTTTTTAAAAAGCCGAAATGCAACATATTTACTTCTTAATGACTGATTAAATTACTATGTAAGTTTACAATTTATTTTGATAGACTCCCAAACTGTACATATTGTAAGCTTTTTTGTCTTTTTTCACACTGGAGTTTTTCCTTGACCCTCTTTAAGGCACAGGAACACTGCTTTGATGGAGAGGCTGCCAGCATGGCTGTGTCAGGGAGGGGAGGGATGGAAAGGAAAAGACACACAGCTCTGCACATGTCGAGGGGGAGGCAGGACAGGCAAGAAAACCACAAGCAAGAGCCTGTCAAAGCTACCTGCACAAAAACCTGTTCCCTCCAGCTGTAATTAACTGGCAACCTCCGTCGGACAGCTCAGCTGGGAGAGGGTCTTTAAATGGAACCAGAAACACTGGGAGCTCTGCCGCTCCAGCTCTGTCCTCCCCGGTCAGAGGCACGGGGGCAGCGCTGTGCTCCCACAACACCCGGCCTCAATCCTGAGACACACGCACGGTCCTGCCGAGCTGGTCTGTGGGCAAATTAACTACAGAGAGAAACAACTGCCGAGGGGGAAACAACTGCTGCTCCGACGTGGGTGGTTTCCCAAAGGCTTGAGATTGAAAATTAACTATTTCCATCTAATTTCCCTTTGTAACACCCGAGGGTTTGTTGCTTTCACGCCGCTGCCTCAGGCCCTGCGATGGCAGCACCGGGAGCGGCAGCGAGTGGGGGCTTGGGCAGGGCAGAGCGACCCCCGCGGCGGCGGAGCCCTCACCTGGGGGGGATGGAGCCCTCACCTGGGGGGGGGAGGGAATAGAGCCCTCACAGGGTGGGGAGGAATAAAGCCCTCACCTGGGTGGGGGGAAATAGAGCC
>JAWWEU010000053.1:481079-528959 GCA_035583155.1 Acropternis orthonyx | reverse complement strand
CCCAGATCCCTGCCATGCCACCCCGATCCCTGCCACGCTGCCCAGATCCCTGCCACGCTGCCCAGATCCCTGCCATGCTGCCCAGATCCCTGCCATGCTGCCCAGATACCTGCCACACCACCCAGATCACTGCCACGCTGCCCAGATCCCTGCCACGCTGCCCAGATCACTGCCACGCTGCCCAGATCCCTGCCATGCCACCCAGATCCCTGCCATGCTGCCCAGATCCCTGCCATGCCACCCAGATCACTGCCACGCTGCCCAGATCACTGCCACACCACCCAGATCCCTGCCACGCCACCCAGATCCCTGCCACGCTGCCCAGATCCCTGCCATGCCACCCAGATCCCTGCCACGCCGCCCAGATCCCTGCCACGCTGCCCAGATCCCTGCCATGCTGCCCAGATCCCTGCCACGCCACCCAGATCCCTGCCACGCCGCCCAGATCCTGCCTGGCAGGCCAGCTCAGCTGGCAAGTGTCAGGCTGGCATCACCTTGCTCCGAGGCACTGATGGAGAGCAGCGAGGGCAGAAAATGGCGAGCTGGTGCCTACAAAGCCCTCAGTTGGCAGAGACAAAATAATATACTAATCACAGGCAGGAGCTACAGAGACCGGAGCCAAAGGTGGGCATGGGCAGTGGCTGAGTCACTTCTTCAGGGACACGTCCAGCTATGTGACATGTTCCAGAGGTCCCAGTCTCCCAGGAAGAGGGTGACAGTTGGACCCACGCTCTTGCCCATCGTACAGTTCCTGCAAAGCCAGCCTGCACCCTTCCAGACAGGTACACTCTCACCCCATCCTTGAGCTGGGACCCCCACTTCTTCAAAGCTCAGCACTGCCACCCTTGGGACATACTGCATGAGGCAGATCCCACCCCCTCCCATCCCACACCCAGCACTACCTCTGCCTGCCACGCCAGAGTAGAGGCAGAGAGCGCGGAGGTTCGCCCAGCTCCCAGCACAGCGATTGTCTCGCCATCATCATCCACAACCTTGAAATCCAGGTCCTCATTGTACTTCCTCCTCTTCACCTGCCGTCCTGAGCGTCGTTTCTGTGTAGGGGATGAAAAAAGGCAGTGTCAGGGAACACAGGCAAACCAAGTATCTCCTCTTTGCCCGAGAGGCAGAGAGAAAGCCCCAGGGCTGCTAGATGTCCAGGCCACTCCCTGCCCCAGTGGGATGGAGGTGATGGGGAGAACTGGCACTCCTTGTAGATAACCCACCACTTTGGTGCTGAGGTCTCCATCCTGACCCACACAGCCCCATCAGTCCCCAAGACGTGGGGCAGGGGAGTCCTGCAGAGATGCAGAGAACGCAGCCTCTCACACTGCAGGGCCAACCTGCCTCCTTGTGCTGTGCCAGCAAAGGGGAGCTGCCCAGAGTCATGGTGGAGAGAGACACTCAGGGGACATGCACCCAACCCTGCGCCACTTCAGACAGACAGAACCTGGCCCTGGAGCTACAGTGTTGAACTCTGGTCACTATGCCCAGGGGCCCAATTCTTCTCCCACTCAGAGTCAACTGGGATTCCCCCTGGCAGCCAGCTGAGGGCTTCGGACATACCTGACTGTCAGCTGACTCTGCAGACTCCTCTGGGCTCTGTACAGATGGGCTCAGGAGATCCTGATCCAAATCCAGACTGTTCACTGGTATCTCATTTTTCCTCTTCCCTTTCTTCTTCTTCTCCACAGGGGTGTCCTTGCTGTCAAGGCAGACTGATAGTTAGATCTTGTCCTAGGGATCCCAGGAGAGAGCCAGCAGGCACTCACGCAGGGCTCTGCTCTCACTGGATCACCCAGGGGCACCTCAAGGCTCCTGTGGTCTCACACAGCACTGAGGATCCCCAGTTTGTGATGCTCACTGATCACCACCAAGTGTTTCTCCATCCAGTTCCAGTACTGGGATGGAAGGGTCCACCTGCCCTGCCTGGGGGCTCCCAGCAGCCCGGGGAACATCCCCGGAGGGGCTGTAGGAGTTGGGGGGTCCAATGCAGGCGCAAAGAGGACTTCCCCACCACTGACCCCAGCAGGCCAGGGCATCAAGGTGCCTGTTACAATCACAGCACTCCTAAACATGCCCTGTGCTGACAGAAGTCAGAAATAAAGGTCATCAGCTCCAGAGGCACCCCAGAGACAAACCTTCTAGGCCAGTCTGAGGAGCACTGGCCACACTGCTGGCCACCTCCTGTGCATGCTAGAGAGCCCTGCCAGACCCCAGTATATCTTTACACCAGTGCTGAGGCACAAAGTGCTCCAGCTCATGATTTGTCTTCCTGAGCCATAGCACTGAGTCCCCTCCCAAGACAGCAGCTGAGCAGACACTGAACTGTGCCTTTGGCTGGAGGAAAGTAAGCTCTGTGAGGGCCACGAATACAAAAGGACGTAGGTCCGACTGCCATGGCTGCAATGGCCCATTATGGCAGACGATCTCAGAGGGGATTTGGGCTCTGCTCCTGTGAACCCCACCACCTTCCTGAAAAACATGCAAAGCCAAGCCCAGCCCCATGGCATGTTCTCAGGGTAAGGGCCACCTGCAGCCCTGTGGCACCCAGCACAACCTGCCTGTGCAAGCAATGGGACCAGGACACACCAGGGTAACAAACAACAGCTCCTAACATGCCTGTCCATCCTTATCCTCTGCAAGGAACACAGTTAAGGGAAAGACTCCAACGCACTGGTGCCTATTCTAGGGCTGAGCAAAACCCACTTCCTCACTTCCAAACCCTCCATCCGTCTCCTCCACATCCCAGACCTGCACAGTGTCAGAAGAATGGTTAGTTTCAAAGCTATGTCAAGGTTTTAGCTCCATTTAATGAGAAAAATCAGTGCTTGTCTGGGACTGGCAAAAAATAAGGGCAAAAATGCCCTGGCCGTGCATCCATGCTTCAATTAGAGGCCCTGAAAATGCTCTGTGAGCACTGCTTCCACTGAGCAATAACTCCCAAGATATTGATTTGTAAGTCACAATTAACAAGTGCTTCATTCACGAACCAGTTGTTGACTATGATTAGAAATAATTTAGAAGAAATTATGCTACCATTATCTGCCACTTAGAGGACTCCCAGCAATCATTCCTTGTGCATGGAGCCCTGACCCTGCCCGCCGCTCTCCTCTCCCCTCCCTGCACTGCCAGAGGCCCCCAGACACGTCCCCAGCTGCATCCTGGGCAGGAGGCACAGGGGCACACACAGCTCTGCTCCCTGCAGAGCTTCTACCTGACACTCCCACTGCTGGGTTTGCTGGTGGCTGATCCAGAGGCTGAAGCAAGTTGGAGAAGAGGCTCAAAGAGAGGCTGCAGAGGTGGGGAGGCTGCAAGGAGGACCCACGGGCTGGACTTTCCAAGCATCAGTACTAGGTCCTCCTGGAAGGTGCAGGTGAGTGGGAGGAAGCACCAAAGGCTCAGGCTCCACTGGGCCAGGGCATCAGGAATGCACAGAGCTGTGTGGAACTCCCAGACTCCCACACACAGTTTCTTCTGGCTGCATGATGTGTTACAGAGTTATATTAAATGGTCTCTTTTGCGTGAAGTGGACTCTTCACCAGTGCTCTGCTTGTGTCCAGCACAGCAAGTGGATCACCTTCAGCCCCTCCTGGTACACCCAGCCCCTGCTGTGCCTGGGTAGGAGGGACGTCTGTGAATGGTGAGCAGAGGTGTCATTAGGAAAAGCTGCTAGCTGCATCCCTCATCCCAGGATCCTCCTTGGGATCCAACGCTGCATTTACATGGGCTTCACCCTTCCCTTTCTTGCCTGCAGCCCCTCTCCTTCCGTCTCCACCTTCATCTCCCTCCTGCAGCTCTCTTTGGGGCCTGGAGGAGCCCCTTCCTCACCCTCCTGGCACTGTCCATTTGAGCCATCCATCCCCCATCTGCTCTGCCTCACCAGCCCAGGACAACAAACGTGTGCAGAGCCCCAGGCTCAAGGAAGACCAGAAGTGACAGCACTGCATGGCTCAGAGACCTGCTGGGGACATGGCACCTGGCTCTTACCCTGCTAAGCTACCCACACCTCCTCCTGTCCACCCCCAGCCCACACCAATGGCACTAAAGAGCAGCCTGATGTCACCTGTGCAGCCCTGGCCTCTCCAGGATGCAGCTGTCAGTGAGCTCTGAAGAAGCAGGGCTGTAGAAGACCCAGGGCTCAGTTCTCATCCTTCACACGTGACCTGTGGGCAGTCACAGTGGGAGGGAGGTGGGCAAATCCCACAGACCCTGGGAAGTCTATTCAGGTGACCATTTTCAGGGAAGTTCCCTCAAGAAGATGTTTTCTAACAAAGAAAGATTTTGCTGAAAAATTCCCAGCTGGCTCCTATACTAATTGCATTTACAATCCAAATATGGATTATTTACAGTACACGAGGAGGGATTATGGATTATCTACAGCACACGAAGAGGGCCCAACTCCAGCTGATAGGCCTGCTTTGTACAGGACTCTCCAAAACCACTTATTCTCACCAGTACACAACAGTAAACCAAATGACATTGGTGCTGTTGAGACCTGCTCTGCTATCTACACACATCCCCAGTGAAAACGAAATAAGAGATTCTGGCCAATCAGCCTGTTAATTATAAGAATGAGGAATTACTGGAGGTGGTGGCGCTGGGCTGTGCAGCACAAGGAATCTTCAGGCCTCCCCCTGCTGCTGGGCTTGGTTGCCAGCACAGCTCCACAGCTGCAAGGAGGGGCAGGTCCTGCCAACCAGGAGAGGGAGACAGGGTGGGATGTGCTCCAGCATCCTCCCAAACCTGAGCTGAGGGAAGGCACATTGCCAGCCCCTGGGTGTATGGGGACCCTCACTTGCAGGGAGTCCAGGGCCAGGTTTTTCTCACTCACATACACTCTGCCCCAGCCCCAAGACAGGTGTGACAGGCCCTCTGCCACACAGCACTTTGTTGTCCTGGTGGGACACCACCCTAAGGTCCCTTTTGCCCCAGGACACTTGGCATAATGGCCAGACCAAGGAGAGGCCAAGATTCTTTGGTGCTCTTACAGACCTGGTGCCTTGCAGGGCCTCATCCCCAAGAGGACACCCACCTGTCCTGTGTGTGCGTGGCCAGAGAGCTCACCCTGGCCTCCCAACTGGCACATCCACCACCCTTCAGCACAGGCAGCCTGCACACCCAGTGCGGCTCTCTGGGCTGCAGCTCCTGTGAGCCCACAGCCCTGTCCACACCAGGCACAGAGACAGGGCCACACCACCACCCACCTGCTCTTCTTGGGTCTTGCTCTGGGGGTAGGCTCAGTGCCACTCTTCTTGTCTTTAGGCTCCTTCGGGGCTTTGGGTTCACGAGGTTTCCGGGGCTTCTTGGCCACCTCCCTCTGCTTCGGCTCCTTCAGCTTCTTGGACTCCTTCGTCTTTTTAGGTTCTTTTGGTTCTTTAGGCTCTCTCCTCCTCTTTGGTTTCACCTCCACAGCTGCTTTATCACCCCCTTCCTGCTCTCCCAAATCCTTTTTCTTCCGTTTCTTCTTCACCCCTGTGCCTCCGCCCCCACTGTCCTGCATCCCATTCGGGGTGCTCGTCCGCTTCTGGGGAGCCCCACTGGGCTCCTCCTTTGGGCACTGGCACTGGCTGCCCGTGTTCGTGGCCATCACTGTCACCTGGTGGGGCACCTCGTCCTGCTCCTCACTGCTTGCAAAGGTGTCCTGTGCCTTGCACTCCCAGGCAGACGACATTGGGGAGAGGCTCAGCGCTTTTAAGCTCGGTGGCTGCAGAGAGAACAGAAAGGCAGCGAGTGAAGCAATGCCACAGTTGGAACAGCAGGTGCTCTAGGTGGAACTGCAGCCCTGTGAGGCTCCCATCACCCAGTGCACGGTGGCAGAGTCCCTCTATGGCTAATGGCCACCACGAGCAGACACAGCTCAGCGGGAAGGGTGACAGGCAGAGGCCTTTCAGCCTCCACACCAACCCACGCAGGTCCCCAGTGGAGGCAGCTGGCCCCAGTGTGTGCCCCAAACACTGTCCTGCCTTTGATGGAACACTCCAAACGCCGCCCTGCTGAGACCAGAGCAACCCATATGCCCAGGCCACCTCCTGCCTGTTGCCCAGGTACAGGGATTGTCCTGGCAGGGCAAGGAGAGGGGATTAAGGATGCCTTGCAGCCTGCAACACCAAGAAGTGCGCACCAGTTCCATATGGGGCAGAGCTTGGGGCAAAAGAGGGTTAGACCAGCACTGTTCCCGGAAGCTTGCTGGGTGCTGTGGCTCTCTCCAGCCCAGGAGAACACAGCTGCCCTTTCTGCTACAGCTTCAGTTCCTGGAAACTTTCCAGCACTGAACACTGAAAGGAATTCAGCTGCCTCCCTGGCATGCTTGGCCGCAGCAGGCATGGCCAGACAGCAGCATTCAAGAGCCCAGCTGTGCTTGAGTAGCAGCAGAACTGCCTGTGGTAAAGGCCCAGGCTCATGAGCAGAGACTTTGGCTCCTCGAGAGCAGCTCCCAGGCCAGAGGGCTGGCAGGAGACAGTATGAGGAATGGAGCTGTGGGTGACAATTCACAGTGGGAACAACAAACATCCCTTACAACAGCTACCAGGGAGGGCCAGAGCAAGGGATTTACAAAGGACCGGGCAGAAGCACAGCTGTGTGCAGCAGGGATGGGGAGAGGAGCATGTGGGGCTCAGCTTCAGCTGCTCAACCAGTCAGTTCCCATTCCCAGTGCCCTGGCACGGGAAGCACCTTGATCAGCCCACTACATGCTCTCCTCCCTGCCTGTGATCAGGGGCCACTGGAGAGCAGCTGAGGCCACGGCCAGCACCGATCCTGTGTGGCACTGCTGGGAGCCCAGCACCACCCGGCGCCCAGGCAAGTCTCCGCCCGCTGCTCTGGCAGCACACACGCTTTGAGCTGCTCCTCCGAACCCCCCAGTGGCAGAGCAGACCCCACAGCCCTCGCAGGAGATGGCAAACTTCTCACCCACAACCCTCTGATTAGCTCCTCGTTTTAATGCACGGCTCAGCCATGACCAGAGGGGAAGCAGCAACCACCGTTGGGCTGGCAGAGTCGCACCAGGCCAAGCCCAGCAGTGTGACCAGGGCTGGACAGCTGGTCCTGTGATGGCTGGTGGCAGTTCCATGAGACAAGATGTCCTGCCAGCCTGGAGGCAGCATCTCCTCATAGGGCAGTTGTGAGTCAGCTGGTGAGTGGGCCAGGAGGCAGCACTGTGCCTGTGGGACAGGGGCAGTGCTCGCCCCAGCACTCCCCACCCACGGCTGCCCCAGCCCAGGGGTGCTGGTTCCTTCACAAGTGGCTTCCCCGGTGATGATGTGCCAGTGCCTCTGGCAGCAATGCCCTGGCCTTGCAGAACCCCAGCACCATCCAGTTCCTCAGATACCTCAGAGTGGAGGAGAGAATGTAAACCTTTACATCCTACAGGCTGAGGGCTGGAGCCCATCCAGGGTGGTCTAGACATAGGGCACTTTGTACACTTGGATTTCTGACTTGGATTAGATAGAAGTATTAAATGAAACTGGCTGCAAGGTGGAAAGGCCCCTGCAGCCACCTGTGAGTGGGGCTGCAGGCTTGGCTGGCATCAGTCAGCACCCCTGCCCTGCCTGCAGTCGCCTCCAGCACTCTGCTCTGGCCCTGCTGCTGTTGGCAGCCTGGGATGGGGGAGACCAGCCATCCCACCACATGGACCACCCATCAAAGGGCACCAAAGCAATTAATGGGAATTTATGAGAAAAACAGCACTACAGATGCTGCCTCTAAGCCCACTGGCTGTGCAAGAAGATCAGTCTCAGCCCTGCATTCCTCAGATCTCACAAGCTGGGGATCAACTGGAGCAATTTAGAATCACAGAACTGCTGGGCTGGAAGGGCCCTTACAGGTCGTCTAGTTCCAACCTCCTGCCATGTACAGGGACACCTTTCACTAGACCAGGTTGCTCAGGGCCCAGTTCAACCTGGACTTGAACACGCCCAGGCATGGGGCAGCCACAACTTCTCCGGGCAACCCATTCTAGTGTCTCGTCACTCTCACAGTGAAGGACATCCTCCTAATAGCTAATCTAAACCTATATTCTCCTCGTTTGAATCCATTCCTCCTTGTCCTGCCACTACATGCTCTTGGAAAAAGTCCCTCTCCATCTTTCAAGTAAGCCCTGTTCAGGTACTGGAAGGCTGCAATGATGTCACCCCGAAGCCTCCTATTTTCTAGTCTGAACAAACCCAATTCTCTCAGCCTTTCCTCATAGGAGAGGTGCTCCATCCCTATAATCAACTTAGTAGCCTTCTCTGGACTTGCTCCAACAGCTCCATGTCTTTCTTGTGCTGAGGACCCCAGAGCTGGAGGCAGCACTGCAGGTAGGGTCTCACCAGAGCACAGTGGAGGGGCAGAATCACCTCCCTCACGCTGCCTTTGATGGAGCCCAGGACATGGTTGGTTTCCAGGCTGCCAGTTCACATGGCCAGGGCATGTCTGGCCTCTCATGCACTGATACCCCCAAATCCTTCTTGGCAGGGTCGCTTTTGATCTTTTCATCTCCCAGCCCTGACTGATACAGGGGGTTGCCCTGACCCAGGCTTCCTTAAAGATCTGCCAGCTACGGTCCACTCCCTTGTCCCGGCGGGCAGTCTCCCAGGGGATCCCACTGACAGCCTCCCTGAAGAGTTGGCAGCCTGCTTTCCTAATGCCGAGTGTCAGTGCCTTGCCCTGGGATCCCTGTGGGCATCAGGCCCGCTGTGTCTCAGGAGCAGTGCTGCTCCCAGTCAGCAGTGCTCACCTCCAGCTGGAGCAGCCAGAAGCCCCCGGCGCAGGCTCTGCCACGGACAGACCATCACATGGCAGCCTGTGGCACCGGGCTCATGGCCAGGGCTCGTGCAGGCAGAAGAGACACAGAGGGACAGAGAGACCAGGCTGCTTCCCACCAGCTGCAGGCAAGGTGCTACCAGCCCAGAAACCCTACTGCTCCCAAGGCTTCCTGGTTTGTCTCAAGGGAAATACGCTCTGTGTCATGCTTTTGAAGTCCACAGCAAGCTCTGGCCATCCACACACGACTGTGCTGCCAAGTATAGTCTGCAGTGAGAGCCTGGCTCACTGCCACAAGCCAGGGAATGGGCTTTTTCTACTTCCCCTTGATGAGGTTCAGTTTATCCTGGCTTCTTGTCAACAGGAAAGGCCTAAGAAAGCAGTGCCAGCCTTATCTGTGCCCCTGCGTGGCTCCAGAGCAGCCTTGCTGCTTGCCTGCGGCAGCGTGGCTGGTTCTTTGTGGCAGGCAGGAGCTCGCTGTGCCCACGCTGCTGCCCCTATGCCACAGGGAACACCAGCCCTGCTTCCAAAGGGTGACAGGCTGAGGGGCTGCTGTCACGCTGACAGGGACACAGCACTGCAGCGAGGCTCTGCTGCAGCAGCAGCCTCAGGCTGAGTGGCCTGAGACACACCTCCATGAGCCAGGCTGGCCCTGGCTGCGACTGGGCTACCAGCCACCCTGTCTGCAGCAATGGCCAACAGTGACATACCACCACGCTCAGTCCCCTTTCACAGGAGAGCAACACAGAACAGTTGCAGGAGCCTAAACCTGGCAAATTGTAGCCCTAGAATGCTTGCTACAGCTGGTGGGCAAGGCAGGCTGCTCTGAGCTGCTCTGGACCAGGCCCGTGCTCTGACCCTGAGGGGCAGGGCAGGCAGCACCTCTGTGCCCCATCTCAGAAGCTCCAGCAACAGGCTGCACCCAGACCGTGACAAACCCACCTGTAACCCTGGGCATCAAAGCACCGACAGGTATTCAGTACTACAAACTCACAAGGGAAAACCCACTAATTTTGCTTAAATCCTGCTGCCCCCCTAAGTGGCTTCTGCTTCTCAAGGTATGAGAGGGTTTCCTTGTCACCCACTCTGTACAATTCAGTTCTGCTGTCCTGCCTCTGCAGAGCTCTCTTGGCCCAGCTAAGGTACAGGTAACAAGTCACCCTCTCCTTGCAGGTGGGTTGGGCCAGCTTTCAGAACACCTGCCTTATCTTGTTCTGCACCTTTTCCAACCCCACAGGCTATGGGGTGGCAGTAGGAAGCACGCAGCCCCACAGGTACCACTGAGCGCAGGGAGGGTTTCTGCTCTGTTCCTTCTCCCTTTGCAAACCACTGAATGCACCTCTGGAACAACCTGTAGGCAGATGTCAAACTCTCTTGCCAGCATTTTACAGCCTCCTCCAGGAGCAGGGACAGCCCCCAGTGATGGCATGTGCATGGCTGGTTCCCCCACATGCTTTACTGGGCACATCTTGAGACTTTTCTCAACTCTTCAGCCTCTGTTTCCATTCCAGCACCTCAGATGCCTGCAGGAATCAGCCAGCACCTTTGTTCCCCGCTCTGCACTGTCAAAGTAGCAACATCTTCCCTGTACTGTTTCCTTGCCTTTAACCAGTCACTAATTCACAGGAAGAACTTTTATCAGGGCAAAACTTCACTTCTTTAAGAGCATTTGGTGAGAAACTTCCTCAATAGCTGGTTAGAAGCCCATGAGCCCTGCACCAGCCCAGCCCAACTTCAGCCCTGTGATCCAGTTATCTTTAAAATCCCTGGCAGATTGCAAGGACTAACTCTGCTTTGCAAAATGCCATGCTGACTATTCACCAGTGTAGTATTCTCAGAAATAGAGTGTTTAGTACAGTTCCTAGCCATTTACTCCATACCCAAGTGAACCTACGGGCCTTTAGTTTCACATTTACTCCCCTCTTCCCTTCCATAATGTAACCCTTATGGGCAACAGCCCCAGCATTATGAGCAATTCTCCAAAATCATGAGGCTCCTTTACAATTCCAGAGTAAACACCATCAAAGCACATGGTTTGCATTACTTTGCTCAAAAATGTCTATCAAACCCTTTAATTTAAGGGCAAGTCTGATGCCTTCTGGCATCAGGGACCAGCTCTGGGTAGGGAGCCTTCCTTACCAAGTTGTTCTGCCATGAGCCCTCACTCAATGCCTTATTTACCCTGTGACTCCTCTTGAAGGCTTTTGAGTCCTCAGATAGTTGGAAAAAGACTTGTTATTAGACTCCATGTCCTTAGTGGTTCCTAAAAATATATGTAGTCCTGCCTTGCTACCGGTTTACTTTTAATTTCACAGACTATGTCTCATTTTAATTATTACAACTTTTTTATAACTAAAGAGAAACATCATTTTCATTCAACTACCCCTTCTACATGTCTTCTTACATGCCTACTTAAGTGTGCAGCTTTGTTGCTTCTGGAGTATTTTGGAGTGGCAGAGAAGTAAGGATCATGACTTCCAGGTTTTGCTAGGTGATGCCCATCTCTGAATGGCTGGCACCCAACACTAACAGCCTCCACTTCCCCAGAACACTTTTAATCCTCAGAATCCTGCCTTTGCACTGCCTCTCAACTGGCATTTTTTTGGTGATGACTGTAATGATTTCATGTTTACAGAATACACTTTCATGTAATGGTTGTAGGGTTTTTTTATTCACAGAAGAATCCTCTATAAATTACATTTCATACAGTTCCTCAGCATCAGCTGCAGCACAGAGTTTTGTCCCATGTGTCTAACTACTGTCAAAGAGAAGGTCAGGGCAAAAGTGTTTAAAACCTCCCCAGAGAGTCATGGAGGCCAACAGAGAGCACTTTTAATTGCACAGCTCCATTCTAGGGCAAAGCCAAGGTCAGGATGGACCTTAATGGTGCGTTTCCTTAACTTAAAATTGGTTTGTTTTATTTATAGTCTCAATTTGACTCCTGAGTTTTAATTCAGGAGTTGGGGGAAAACACCACCAGGAGGTGGGAGGCAAAGCAGCTGCCCCTGGTCCTTGAAGGACTCCCTCCTCTCTCCCAAACTCTGAGCCTGTGAGGTGCACCAGCTGTTCCAGCCTGTGAGGGTCACACAGCACTCCTGACCCTCTCTGAGCCCTCCAGCAAAGCTGGGCTCACAGGGATGTAAAGGGACAGTTTACAAATTCCACTTGCACATGTGTAGGAACTCTGGAGCAGTGAAGTTAAGCAGTGTTACCCCACACCTGCTGAGGGCAAGGACCAGCTCAGGCCAGTGGGACTGCCTGTGGTCTGAGCCATGTATGAAACCTTCACCCTCACCTGACTGCACCATGTACCTGCAAAGGGAAGAGCAGAGAAGAGGGAACTGCAAAGAGAATGGGGTGAGGGGAAGAAGGAGGGAACTGAGAGCAGGGAGTGGACAGCTAGGGTAGGGGACCAGGATGACACCTATGACATTATGGGAAGGGAACTGGGGAAAGGACAGTGCAGTTAGGACAGGGGTCCAGGAAGACACCAAGATGTTATGGGATGAGAGTCCTAAGAAGCAAGTAAGAATGGAGAGCAGCAGGCAGCTTTGGGTGAAGACAAGAGAAAACTGGGCCCAAGTCCTTGGGAGAGGTACAGCAGAAGAGGTCAGGCTTGGCTGAGTGGGGTAGAAGATTCTGCACCTTGTGCCCAAACAGGAGGGATCTGTCAAAAATCCAGAGCCCTGTTCCCTCCATGGCCTGTGAGACCCTAACTTCAAAGCTCCTGGGTTCCCACCCCATGGCTGGGCAGCCTAAGTAACATCTTCTGTCCCATAAAGGTGGCACTGATTACACAGGTTATGCACTTGCCATGCGGTATCTGGAGAGGCAGGAGCAGAGAGAGGCTCAGCTGGACCCGCACAGCAGAAGTCACAGGCCAGCACTGCTGGGATGTGTGATGGGGATGCAGTGGATGTTGCATCAGCACTGCTGGGTGTTGGGAGTCTTCTCACCAGTCAGCATCACTTCTGATCCATACTCAAACCCTGCAGTACCACAGGAGTTTGGGTGTGGGAAGGGGAAAGGACCAACAGCTTCACGTCCACTCCCCTGTCCATCCTGCAGACTTTTCCCTCCAAGAGCACCGTGTTTCCAGCAGAGCAAAACTCTGCCACAGCCTCAGGACCCGAATGGCAGCTCCATCCAGCAAGGAGGCCACAGCTGAGATCTTCTCATGGTTATTGCCAAGAGCAGATTCAGCACTCCTGGCTACCAGGCTCAAGACAAACCATCACACAACACAGTCGTGCTGTGCAGTGTGACCACAGCCAGCAGCAATGGCCATGCCACATGCCACCTTGCATCCAAGTGCCAGGACCATTCAAGCCCCGTTTGCTCCAGGATTGGCCAGGATTTCCTACACTCTGCCCGGAGTGCCCCACAGAAGCCCTGCATTTGGGTCTAGGGCATGGCTCAAACCCCAAAGATTTTTTTCCGTACATGGAGTGTCCACAGGGACCCTGACTGCAGAGGCCATCAAAGGTTTCCATGCTCTTTGGGTAGAGAGTGATGCCCAGGTGCTGCCCCGGCACCCCTGCTGCTTGGTTTCCTGCACAGCACTGACCAGAGCCGCCAGCCAGGCTGCCACTGCACCAGCACCCAGGATGGGCACCGTGACACAACTCTGCCTTCCCGAGATGGTCACACTGGCTGTCCCCAGCCCAGTCTATGCACACAGCTGGTTGCAGAGCCCGATGGGAGCAGAACAGGCAGCTTCTTTCACGGAGGGTTTTGGCAGGCTGGTGAGCCAACCTCTCCAGCCCCTGCCATCCCCACCAGCAGCGTGCACAGCACGGGCTGTTGCGTTCTGGTTGCTGCGTGTCCGCACCCCTTGTTTCCAGCTCTTAATGCAATGCAGCAGAAGCTAAAAATATACAAGTGCCACCTTCCATCATGTCTCTGAGCACGCTCTGCAGTCACCACGGGACGTGCATGACGGAGGTGGGGCCTGGCTCTGTTCCTGAGACACTCCTCCGCGACGCAGCCCTCAACAACTACAGCCAGGAAGCTCCGTCTCGTGACCAGGCCAGCCCTGGCACTGGGCACACTTGTTCCCACGGCCCTGGCACAGGGCACAGGTGGTGCAGAGGGCAGAGGTGCTGCTGCTGCCCTGGGCTGTCTATGCGGTCGTCTCTGCTCAGTCCTCTCTGTCAGGGTGGGAAGGAAGGCAGGGAAAGAGTATGGGAAGAGGAGAGCCTGTGCAGCCCTGGGAGGATGGGGAGCAGCACTCCTGGCTGTGGGTGCAGGTGAAGAGCACCCTGGCAGCTCACTGCTCCCACTGCCCTTCATCCTTACAGAGTGGGTGTCCAAAACTCCATGCACCCAGCTGCAAGGGTCATTGCCCCTGACAGTCTCATTGTGACAAAAAAAAAAAAAAGCCCAGTATGGATCAGCAGTCCACAGACATAGCCTGGGACAGAGACACAAGAGCCCTTAGGCTCAGATGGCTCCTGTCTCCTTGCACTGGTTCCCACTGCTCAGGACACTGCTCTGGTAACAACTCTCAGCAGCATTTTCAGCGAGCAAAACTCACCTTTTGCTTAAACAGACCCATAAAATTTAGGAAAATCCTTCATTTTATGCAGTGAGTGCTTAAGGCAAAGGCAAGCAGAGCTCCCACAGATCTTCCCATGGGCCTCCCTGCTGCAAGGGCTGCTCAGCAGCCAATGGTGCCTGCAGCCCTGGGCTGTTCCCCACTGCATCCCCATACTGCCAGCTGCACATCACAGGGGATCCAGCCTCTAAAGGGTCTAGCCACCTCCAGGCCCAGGCTGAAAAGTCAGAAGAGCCCTCCAGGAGAAGGTAAGGACTAAGGGGTCACAGGGCTTTCCATCTCTCTCTCTCCAAGAGACAATCAATGCTGCTCTGCTCCCACAGTCCATGCAGGATGGGAGCATTTCCATGGCTGTAGAATAAGGAGATTTAGAGATACTGTGGGGTAACTGCATTTATTTTAGTTCAGTATTTCTCAGGTTATTCAGCAAGTCAGAGCTTGGCAGGAATAAGGAACAGAAGACTCTTGAGTGCCCAGGGACAAACAGGACACAAACGGGAGATGCAGCCCAGGGAACGGTGGTGCTGCTGAGCCCTCAAAGGAAATCCATCGCTTGTCATTGCGCTCAGGGGTAACCAGGCATCCTTGTTCCACCTCTGCCAGCAGACGAGGCACCTTGGCAGGAAAACTCCTAAGTCATGAGGCAAGCGACAGGTTTCACGAGTTAGTCACAGCTTGGTGACAAATCCACCAGATTTTTGTGCCTTACTAAAGAAGAGTCGTGCAAACACAGACCCTGCCTGTGCTAACAACAGCCTCTCAGACAGTGCACCAGTTGACAGTGCCCAGGAACTTTGTGCAGGCAGAGTAGCACTGCTGCAGGGGGCACCAAAGGGGCACTGAGAGGGGTTCCCTCCCAGACAGCCCACTGTGAGACCCCAGCTCTCCAGCCCAGGTTTCCCAATCCACTGGCAGAGGACATGGGCATGACAAAGCACTAGCATGACAAGGCACTAACCCAAGGGCGTGGGAAAGCTGAGAGTGTTTTGCCAGCCTTTTCACCCATGGCCTGAACCTACACCTACATGACAACCAACATGGAGCTTCTGCAGGTGAGAGTCTGGCAGGGAGACAGGTATGAAAACACATGACCCTTGAGAGCCCTGGGAACCACACAGGCCTCTCATCTTCTCCAGACTGTTCAGTGGAAGCCAACAGCCCTCCTTGGTGCCATGAGAAGTCTGTTTGCATGGTGTGGTTGCTCCTGGGCTCACATGTCCAGAGGGATGTGAAATGGCAGCTCTTGCTAGTTTTGCCTTCAATGACGTTCTGCTGAGCAGGACAGGGAGTCACCCACCCCTTTGCCACTTCAACCAGGAACCCAGAGTGCCCCCAGAAGCACAGCTTGGCTAGGCTTTCTTCCAAACACTGAACTTGGGAATGCTGCAGCCCACCCCGTGACATGCTGCAAGGATTGTCCTACACTGCTGCTGGCTTAGAGAGCTCAGGAGAAGAGCAGCTGGACCTCTACCCCTCCTTGCTCATACCAGGATGTTTTTATCTCCCTCACAGATTTTATCTGCAGGGTCAGTTACACAAAACAATTCAGCAGTTGAGTCCCCTAAAATCTCCAAATGCTGATGGAGGATGGCTCTGCTGAGCTTAAAACCCACATCATCTCAGCAATCACAATTCCAGAGCAGTCAAACCTGCTATTATTAGCCCAAGGAGTGTTGTAAATTTCTTACCTGGGCTTCGGCATCAGAGGAGGGAGATCACAAACCAACACTCTGAAGCACCCAGCTCTCCTCCAGGCCTAGCCCTGCCCCATGTCAGGAGCAATCTAGCTGTGCTGGTATGCATGACCAGCTCCCCTCCTCCTCCTCCTCCTCCTCACCTTGCAGCTGGCTCTGCTTCTTCACAGCATCTTTAGGACACGCTGAAAAACTCACTACTTCCTACAGATACTTCCAGTATCCACAGCATTAGCCTTGCTGCAAGCCCAGAACAGCACACTCACCTCTTCCACCTTTTTCTTCCCATCAACCTGCCACAGTGATGTGATCTGGAGTGCCATGAGCAGCACACGCTGCCTTCAGAGCTGGTTAGAAATGGCACCAGCTCATGCTCTCAAAGAGATTTATCTCTTAGCTCAACGTTCAATTTAATGGTTTCCCATTAAAAGCAGCACAGACACAAATTAGCTCTTGCCAGACCAGTTTGTTTTATACCTCCAGCCATATTTCACCCCTGCAGTCAGAGCGAGGCTCCACACATGTAACAACAGGTCCTTTCCCCACAGCAGAGTGCCAGTGGTCAGGCTCTTCCCTTGCACACAGTCAATACAGAGACCACTGGCTCATAAATCTCCTCTGGGAGCAGCACATTGTCATGATCCAATGCAGCAACCCAGAAATGGCAGCTTGGTAGGATGGGATTTTTTCTGAGTAAAGGAAGAAGGTCCCCTGACCAAGCTTTCACAGCTCCCAGACACGGTCTTCCCCAACCTCCCAGCTGGTGTTAGTCCTTCAGTATCATGTTAGTAACAGCAGTCACAGCAAATGCATGGCTTTGTAATGAGATACCAGCAAGAACCAATACTAAGGGCTTTGTGGCCAAAGAAGGGCTGCTCCTTCACTGGAGACAGCACCAAATCCAGAACATTTCCACTACTGAAGATAAAACCCACCCTGATCAATGGCCCGCCCTAGGGCTGCAGCTCAGATGAAATTTCAAGGTGCTGAGTTGCAACCCTTTCTGGAAATGCAAGACCGTTCCTGCACCCTGGCCTCCTTCCCACCACCCACCCACCCACTGCAACAATTCCCACACAGCACACAGAACATGGTCCCCAGGCCTTGCCAGTTGAGTTGGGAGAAGGAGAGAGAGTCACAAACCTGCTTTTCTTTTTTCTGTATTTTCATTATCATCAAATCTGGGATGAAAGTTATTTCTGCAAAACATAAATAACACAAAAAAAAAATATTCACAATGACAAGACTGGTGAACTTGAGGCACTCCATCCTTCCAGGAGGCTGAGCCAACCCCAGTGCTGCCCAGAGCAACAAAGCTGCCAGAGTGAAACACTCTCAGGGACAACCCTGGGGACATCTCTGCTAAGCCATAGCAAGGAGCCCAACCACAGATCTCCCCACGGACTGGTGCTCCCTGAAACCCACTGGGCAAGACCAACCTGGCAAGAAGTTTCAGCAAGAAGTGGCACACCTGGGGCTAGCAGAGAACACATTCCAATTCCCCAGAGCCCCAGATATACCCCAGGGCCCACTGAGAGACAATGCTGGATGCTGAAAACTGCAGCAGCAGAGGGAAACAGTAAACAAAGCAGCCTCTGCCAAGCAGCAATGACAGCAGAAGGAGACGCAGAGAGGACGCAGGAGCTTGAGGTGGGCTGCAAGCCCTCTGACCACAACCACAGAAGAGCTGCTGTGGGGATGAGGATGGGGCAAGCAAGGAAGGGAAGAGCAATGCTGGCAGACAGCATCTCCCCTGGGTGCAGCACTGTCTGTGTCCTCAGGCTGTGTCCCTGCCGTGCAGGAGGATGCTGGGTGAGCAGCACCCACCTCACAGCCCACAGAAGGAGGATGGACTGGAGGCAGGGGTGATTCCCAAGCAATTCCCCCATAGCAGGCCTGGCTGGAGGGGATGCAGCTTCAAGCCCAGCTCTTAGAAGCACCTTAATGCCAGAGGCCTGTATGGCCAGGTCCCCACACTGTCCCCCTCTGGAGGAGAGTACCAACAACAGGTCTGTGGCAATGCAGCACCCTGACAGCTCTCTGGGACAAAAAGAATGTTCTCCCAGGCCCGCTGCAACCAGTGGCTGTGGTCCAGCTTGGCCAGCAGCACCTTTTAGCTCATCTCTCCACGACGGCTACAGCTTCCTGCAGGCACTGCTGGAGCAGCTGTGCCCAAACACAAAGACACAGCACCCAGCACACCCTCCACGCACTGTCACACATGCTCAGGACCAGGCTGGCTGGTGAGCAGACATGCACCTGCCCAGGCCTGATTCCTCTGGGGACTGGGCATTGGTTGGACACAGCCAGAAAGCTGGGCTCTCTGCCTTCCTCCTGCTGGTGCTGTGGGGATAGGAAGGCCAGGAGCAGCCTGCCACATACAAGGTCAGCACTGGAAGCTGCACCGATCCCAGGTAGATGGGGCACTGCTACAGCTCCCCAGGATGAACACACTGTGTGCTCAGTCAAGGGGACAGGGTGAGGTCACAGCCCCATGCCCTTCCCACAGCAGCCTCAGCCGTGGCACACACAACAGAGCAGTCAGCAGTAGATGTTTTTTGAGCAGCCGACCCTCAGCAGTTGTCTGCTCCACAGTGCCAGCAACGGGTGCCAAAGAGCTCAGAAGTATTTGACAAGTGTTTTAGACACAAATCCCACAAACACCTGCCTCTCCTTTCCCTCCTGTATGATGCAAACCCCACTCCACAAGCCATGAGCTGCCAGACTCACCGGGCACAAGAGTGCAGCTCCCATCACCGCCAGCCCACCGGCCAGCCCCAGCGACCCCCCCGTCGTGTCTCCCTTCCCCAGCAGGAGTGCCCGGCTAGGCCCAGACCTGACCAAAACCCAACAGCCCCTACAGGTGGGCAGTGCTTAGGCCAGCGTGAGGGGACCGATTCTGCATGCCGATGCTGGTCCATGGCACATGCCCACCACACCAAGAGGAGGTGAGGGGTTCTACCTCTGATCCTGGCTACTTGGTATGGGCCAGGCCAGCATGGCCAATTTGATGGTATCTGTGGACAGGATGACACAGGACTTCTTTCTCATGGCTAAGCCTGACAGCCTCTCCTGTACTGTTCCAAATGTGCCCCAGGAGGGCCGGGAGGACACAGAGCTGGAAGAAAGTGCAGCTGCAGCAGAGGTGCTCTCCAGGAAGGACCAAGCAGAGATTTCAGACCCACTGGCCACAGCAGCTCAGAACAATCCTGCTGGGCTCCAGCAATGAGCAGTCCCATCCCAAGGGTGTGCCTGCAGCCAGAAGTGTTGAAGACCTGGGTTTGGTTCGTCTTTCACAGTGGTTTTGTGTGCTGCAGGAGGCTCCAAGGTGCTCAGCTGACCCCTCTTTGCCAGCAGCACTCGAGTACACCTGGCCAGAGAGCACTGTCCAAACACTTCTTGAACTCAGACAAAATTGGTGTCATGACCTGGGGAGTCTATTCCAGTGTTCAATCAATTTTCTTCTGTTCTTTCATCATCAAAAAGCTGTGAGGTCCCCCAGAACCCTGGCAAGGCATGGGACCCCTTCTGTGCTCAAGGAGCTCTCCTTGCTACCTCCTTGCTCCGAAGATTCACTCCTTGACACTTAACTAAGTGCCTGGATCATCCCTTGGCAGACACTGAGGGTTTTTGCAAGCCAGTCCCAGAACAGCGCTCACACCATCCGACTGACTCCCAGGCTGCAGGCTGAGCCCTGGTACCTGGCATTATGATGCCTGTGCATGTCTCTAGCTGACACACCTGTAGGGACAGCACCAGGATGGGATCCAGGGGCACAGGATTCTCCCATGGCAGTAGAGCAAGACATTGGTACATCCATCTGCACCCCTTCAGGAGCTGCTGCATCTCACCAGTGCGGCTCTGGCCACTTCCAATGCCCGAGGCAAGGCCAAAGCAAGCCCGGAGAGGGCATCTGTAGCCCTCTGCTCCCAACCCAGCAGATCAAGGGCTCCACATGGAGCACACAGGAGGTTTCACTGAGACTCATGAGATGTCAGGGAAGGAGAAAGGCTCATACACTGTCTGCGTGGCAGCAACACTTCCAGCAAGCTAAGGTCAAGATAAATACCTTGCTACAAATTCCTCAGCACGGGGCTAGCCCAGGCTCGATGTCTCTTGTTTGGCCTGCAAGAGGCCTATCACTCAGCTCTGGGTTTACAGGGCTTTTGCTTTTTTTTTAAGTAAAAACATCAAATAAAAAATCCTATCTTGTGGATCACAAAAGGTTCAGTGCCCCAGGTCCCAGCACACTCACTGCCTCCTGTGCAGTGTTAGCACAGGCATCTGCAGCAGCCGAACGAGGGCGAAGAATGCCAAGACCCTTGGTGCTGCAGTGAGCAAGTGGCCCAGCTCTGCTGCCTCCAGAGCCCAGCGTGAGCTGCAGGGCCCTGCTGCCATCATCCCTGGCGGCTGTCCCACAACCCTGGCCTCTGCTCCCATCGGCTGCTGTTCCAGCACCACCCTGCCTGTTCCTTTCCAGGTACCCAATCCTCAGGCTGGGGCAGGATCTCGAGCAGGTGACACTAGGCTGGCAGGGAAATGGTTGCAGGCAGGGGAGGGCAGTCAGCACTGTAAGCCAGCTGCACAAGGGACCAAGCTTCAGCCTTGCTTTATGAGCCTCATCGCCAGCAGCAGGAGGCCAGGGCACAGGATCTTCACGCCGACACTGAGCAGGCACCTGGGGAATTCTGCAAGTCCAGCACTCCCAGGAATGGCTGTGTGGGGCAGCGATGTTCCTGTGCTCTCCAGCCCATGAAGGAGAGCCAGGACCCCACTGCCAAAGCAGCCCCCTGCCTGCAGACTGCCATTCTCCTTCCCAGGACACCTCTGGACCTGCCCATTCCTAGTACCTGTTTTCCCCACGGAGCATAAAAGGGCTCAAGAACAACTTTTCCCAGGTTGAAGCCAGTATCAGGGAAGGCCCTGGCCGTTCCACCCCTGGCTTTAGGGTTTTACAGGAGGCAGGGCAGAAGTCCAGTCACTGGGCGAGCCAAGCACTGCTGGCAGCACTGACACACAGCAACGGAGAAGGAGCTCTTGGCTAGCACACTGGCACGCTTCGAAGGAGCATCCGGAGCAGAGGGAACTGGGGCATGGGTTCAAGAAAGGACATGGCAGAACAGCACAGGAGGAGGTTTCTCCGCGACCGAAGCAGAGCAGTCACTTCTCAGCACACACCTTAGTTTCTACTCGGATTCACACCCAGCGATGAGCTGTGGGAGACACAACTGAACTCAGAGGGTCCCCTGCACAGTGGCAGAAGGCAGCTACCAGGCCATGTGCCTCCTCCTCTGAGCAGCAAGGGTTTCCCACAGCTTGAAAAAGAGCCACTGTGGTTCTCGGAAGGGAAGTGCAAAGGAGTCCTCACCACTGGCCACAGCCCAGGACAGAATGTGCCCTGAAAACGCTGGGCTCAGGCCACAGTCGGCATTAGACGGACAGGAATAGAGAAGACAGACTCTCCACTCTCTCAAAGAGCCAAGAGGAAACATCTGTAGGTCTTTCTTCTGCCTGTCCCCACATACACCACTTTGAACATACCATGCTCTACCCAGGCATTACAGACACTCACGTCCCATCGCTGTCAGACCCCAGCTGCTTGGCACAGCACGCAGGGCCAGGACAGCCCCATGACAGGACAGTCTCATGCTCAGCAGTGGTCCCAAAGCAGCAGACAGGTCTTCTTCATGCTCCATCCTCTTGTTACAGGCACTCAGCAGTATCACACCCACCCTAAACCCGTGTCTTTCCATAGCACTGAAGCCAGCATGTGCATCTGTCTTGATAAAACAAGGCTGGGGTACCAGTTAGATCCAAAGAAGACAGTTTAACCTCAAGATCTGCTTGATCTGCTCGAGGGTAGGAAGGCTCTACAGAGTGACTTGGACAGACTTGATCAGTGGACTAAGGACAGCTGCATGAGGTTCAGTAAGGTAAAGTGCGGGGTCACAGCAACCCCATGCAGTGCTACAGGCTGGAGGAGGAATCGCTTGGGCACTGTTGGGCAGAAAGAGACTTGGGGATGCTGGCTGACAGCTCAGCATGAGCCAGCAGTGTGCCCAGGTGACCAAGAAGGTCAATGGCATCTTGGCCTGTATCAATAACCGTGCAGCCAGCAGGACCAGGGAGGCGATCATCCCACTGCACGCAGCGTTGGTGCACCTTGAGCACTCATTTGTGGGCCACTCACTTTAGCAAGGACATTTCGGTGCTGGAGCGTGTCTGCAAAGGGCAGGAAGGCTCGTGAAGGATCTAGAGAACGTGTTTTACGAGGAAGGGCTGAGGGAACTGGGTTTATTTAGTCTTGAGAGGAGAAAGCTCAGGAGGACCTCATCACTCTCTGCAACTCCCTGACAAGAGGTTGTATGAGGTGGGGGCCAGTCTCTTCTACTGCGCCTGCAGTGAGAAGACCAGAGGGAATGGCCATAGGCTGAGGGGGGAGATTCAGATCAGATATCAGAAAAAAAATTTTCACTGTTGGGGTGGGCAGGCATTGGAACAGGTTGTCCAGGGAGGTGGTGGAGTCACCGTCCCTGGGAGGTGTTTAAGAGGCATCTGGATCTGGCACTGGTTGATGTGGTTTTGTGGTTACAGTGGTAGTGCTGGGTGGACAGTTGGACTTGATCTTAAAGGTTTCTTCCAACCTTAGTGATTCGATGATTCTAACTGAAATACTCACTCCAACCACGTGCAAAGTCATTCATGTTCAAGGACAGGCCTTGCAAAGTCTGCACAGGAGTCAGGAGAGAGTCCTTGGTCTCCACACTCAGAGCTGGCTGCAGAGAGGGCACCCTGAGAGTTTGGCAGCACTCAGGGCCTCGCAGGGCCCCGCTCCAGCTCCCAGGATGATGTGCCATTCTGGCCTGTGGAAGGCTTCATTAAACTCTGTGCTGGCAGGAACCAGAGTCACTGTGGCCAGCTGTGACTCCAGACACCAGGGAACCTGGGGCATTTAACTTTTCATAATCCTGTGGAGCAAATATATCTCTTGCCATCATCTCTTAGGGGACAAGCTGGACAGGAGGAAAGGGACACATTCATGTCTGCCCAGTGCTGTGGTCTGCTTTTGCCTACTGCATCCAGAGCATCCTGCTTGGTCTCAGAGCCAGGAACTTGTCCAGCATCCTGAAGGGAAGAACACCACCTGCTAGGGAGCACCACCACACTGGAATGTGGCTAATATATGCACTGATATATACCACTTAACTAGCCATTTCCGTGCTAATTAAATATTTGCAGATTATAAGAGAAACTCTAATCTCAAATGAGACAAGCCCAATTTTCTAAATAAACTTACGGTTTTCATATGGAGATCAGCATGTTCTCACTAGCACATCATGCAAGCGCTCCAGGCTGCTAGATTCAGCTTTATTGCCACTGTTACATGTGGGGAGTTTTCATTCTCCATGCTCAAGTTTTTAATGCCTTTTAATTGACACACGTCCCACTCCTGTGCTTCCAGCCTGCAACACCCCTGCACCAGGCAGACACCAGCTCTTTGCGCAGCCAAGGGCAAGTCCTCCATCGTGAGGTCATGGTATGACCTCCTTGGCAAGCCCCCAGCCCCCGGCACTGCACACATGCGGAGAGCACACCAACATGGCACATGCTGGCAGGCTGACCATGCACTCACAACTGTCGTGTTGCTTTTCAAGAGATGAGTAGAGAAGCTGAAAGCTGTGTTTTGTCCCACTCCATGAGCAGCCCAACTTGCTGTGGCACAGCCTCTACACAGCATCTGCTGCTAGCAATGACGTTTTCAGTAACACAGTTTGAGGCACATTAGGTTACTATTCTACTCCCCTGGATTTATTTTTACTGTTCCGAAAGCACACGCCATCCCTACACCAGACTGAGTCCACATCATGCCAGTATTTCCTGTCACTCCAGCCTGGGCTCCTCCAGGAGTTGTGGCATCTGTGCAGAAGCCAAAAACATTATCAGAAATTCCACAACTGAGCCAACAGCAACCCAAGACCAAGCAGTGACCACGTGCTCTCCCTCTTAAACCAGCACTCCCGCAAGAATGGCTCCTCTGCAGCTGGAGGACTGATTTTCCCAGCTCAGAGGCTGAGGCTTGCTAACATGTGGGCCACGTGCTCCCAGTATCCTGCGGACACACACAGTGCTCCGGCCAGGCAGCCCCAACACAGTCCTGCGAGCACTCCGTGACAGCAACCACAGCTCACTGCGAGGAGCGATCTTTGATCTCATTTGTCCGTGCAGCTCCGTCAGCACATGTCCTGTTCACCTCTGTTTTCCCTCAGAAATGGGAGACCTTCTCAATATGAACTTCAGGTGGAGGAGAAAAAGGGGCATTGAGAATAAAGGCACAGAGAAGCCACAGTGACCCTGACTTGTCTGCCCATAAAGAGGAAGGTCTCCAGGGTTCGAGAACTTCTAACTGGCATTGCAGAAACACACTTGTCAAGTCTGGGGGAGGAGGTCAACATATAAAGGAAAAGGAATAAAGCCCTACAGTGGTTAACAGGGATATACCCAAAGGCATGTGCTTAGCTAGTCCTCTTGGCCTGGCTTAGCCACAGTGCTTGCAGGGCATCCAAGCTGGAGTCTCAGGAGTGCAGAGCCTTGGCTGGTGTGTGTCTCCCAGCACCCATGTACCACACTAACTCATCCATGTGAACAGAGACACAGGAACTCAATGTTTTGAGCCCCCAGCACTCGGGAGGCAAAACTGCCTTTCAGAACTGCTGTGAGCAGCCCAGGGACTGCCCAGGACACAAAGACATCACAGATGGGCCACTGCTGAGGATGCTTTTCACGACTGTACCTGATGGAAAGACAGACTGCCATTACCTGCATCCTGTTGCATGTCAGAAGGAGAGGTGGGTGCTGGCACAAAAGCCAAAGCAGTTTTCCAAACCTTCCACCATACAACATGTCTCTTACACCACAGCATCCAATTTCTTGCTTGCTCTCCACCTGCTGAAAATCTAGCTCTGAGCAAACAAAATGCACACTTGTGCACTCACCCTCAAGCACAACCCATGACCGATGCATGTGCTGGGCAACATAAACAGAGCACCAAAGACTCCATCTGTACATGCAGCTGCTACACCACCAGCAGACTCCAGCACCAGGCCTGCAGACAGCCACCCAGGAGAACGTGAGCACTCGGATGAAGCTGAGCTAGGAGATGTTCTGGAGCAGCAGGTATACACTTCTGCACATGGCAGGAGCACGTACCAAGCGAACAGCACCCAAGGAGTACCTAGATTCAACTCCACACAACAGAACTGGTACTAATGCATGTCCCAAAGTACACGATCCTGGCAAGCAGAACTCATGGCTGGCAGGACTTGCTTGCTGAAGAGAGGTAGCCTCACCAGCTCAAGCTCCTGCTCTGCCCTGCTGCCTGCAGCACCTTCCTATTACTGTCCTGGGTGCCCCACAGATCCTTTCAGCACCCCACACCTGAGGGCACTTCTGCAAACAAAATGGTGAGTCTCCCAAACACATGCTAGGCAAGGATTTTAGAGCTACACAGGCAACACATCCTTCCTGGCTCATAAAAAGCTATGAAGCAGGGAAATGAAATGGTAGATGCTTAGACAATACCCTGACAGGATCAAGCCACCTTGGAGAGGCAAGTTCACATGAGCTGCAGTTCTTGCACCTTTCTCCATTGTTCTAAACTGCCATATTCTCTTGAAATTCGCTGCCCAGCTGACATTCCAGCCTGAGTGCATGTTCCCTCTTCCCAGACATCTTCCAACAGCCAAGCTATGGCACCATTCAACACTAAACCTCCTGTTGGGGCTGTCCATATGTCACACAGCATGCCCCTGCTGCGCTGTGCTTCAGAGAGCCTCCTCTCACAGCTCAGCCCCGAGCGCCCAGGAGGGCCAGGGCTGCAACGGGAAGCCTGGTTTTCTGCACCTACCTTGCTTCTGTCTTCCTATTATTTTAGATTAATCTATATTTATATCCTGTATAGAGGACTAAAAAGAGCAGAAGGAATGCCTCACGTGCTGGACCCCGGCTCTGCTGCTCCACATGCCGGGGGCTGCGCTTTGGGGAAGGCCAGCCTGAGGTCAGAGAGGACTGAAGCTGGAAATAACACAGCACTCTCCCTTTCTGCACTCAATCCCCAGGAAAATCCAAGACAAAACTCAGCTCAGAGTGATCAGCAATTCAACAGCACATCCAATGTTTGCAAGGGCTGGCATGACTGAGCAAATGAGGCAAATGCAGGAGGCTTGGGAAGGCTCAGAGGAGTCTGTGCTGGTCCCTAAGGAAGAACTCCTCTACAGATCTGTTTGTCCAGCATGGGGGATACTGGGACCAACCACACCTCACTTTCCAGTACATTGCCCAGAGGAGGTCCCCAGTCCCACCAAGAACAGCTTCCAGCACTTTTTCTCCACTGGTGCTGAGACGTACCCCCAGTGAGAAAGTAACCCTGGCTTTTTACCAAGCCTCTGGAAGTGCTTCCCTGGCTACGCTGCCTGCCCAGAGCAAGGGCCAGCCCGGGAGAACATTTCACAGCCCCTCTGTGAGCCCAACTGCCCAGCACCAGGCTGACCCAGCAGATTTTGTTCTCAGGCCCACATGTGCTGAAGAGCTGAACACGTCTGAAATATCACTGCTACCACCCGAGCTGAAAAGCCCCCTGGCCAGGCAGGCTGGGTGACGGGCACCTGTGCAGAACCCTGCGAGCGAGCCCCATGTCCCCACGGGCACCACCCGCAGTGTCTCCCACGCGGCGACGGCACGCGAGGCCCACAGAGAAACCCGGCGACACCGCTGTGGGCACGAGGCTCTGACAAGCACTGTAAGTCACGGTGCTGGAAGCAGGTAATCTCAAAGACAACCTACCACAGGACAACAAAGAATTCTTAGTATGTAGCCTGCAAAAATAGTTACAAAGCTAGCATGCCTCCAACTTGCGCACAGGGTTCCCCTTGGCCCACCAAACAGATCTCAGATAGCCTCAGACATATCCCACAGCAGCCTCAAAGCCCCTGATTTAATGGGATACACATACTTTTGGCCAGGTTTTAAAACTTTAAAGACAACAAAATTTCAAACGCTATTCTCTAATACTAATTAAATTAACATAGGGCATAGCTAGTGGTCTGTAAGGACAGCAAGCAGCATTCATTGTTTTGCTCCTTCGGTCTGACTGGGAAGATGCTTGCTGCAACACACACGTCCTTGCCTTCAGGCTAAGAGCTTCCAGAGGAAATCCTGATGGATCTGCTCTGGCTGCACGAAGCTCCCAGAGAGAACCATTGCATCCAACACTGTCAGTGTTTAAAACTTCCACAGAAGAATAAATAATTTCTAATACTCATCACCTTGTGTGACAGCAACGGCGAGCTCTGCGTGAAGTTCGCTCATCGATCCAGCTCACTTGGGAACTGCAGCACAGGTGGGGACAGGGGGGGCTGCAGGAGCAGACCCCACCATGGGCAGCCCCACACCGAGGGCTCCTGATGGGGCCACGACCCTGCTGACCAAAGGCTGCTGCAGAACCCAGGACCCTGCCCAGGCCAGCTGTTAGCTCTGAGAATAGCTCAGATCAGCTGCAGAGGATCAAATAATTGCCCCAGGGATGAGAAGTACCAAGTATTTTTGGCTTTCTGGGAGCACTGTTGGGCCAGGGGAGGCAGGGTGCTGGCCACCCAGCCCTGTGGGAGGAAGGGCTCACCAGTCTGGCTTATTCCAAGAAAAGGAAAAGTATTCAAAGAAGGTTTAAACCTCAGATTTGACTTCTTGAAATAATTTTCCAGATTCAGGGGCTGTAGTTTCACACTAGGAAAATACAAAATATGCAAATTTTCCAACAGAGGTCCAAACCTGACGTCTCCCACCGCTCCTCACAGAGCAGCAAGGAGCGGGTGCAGACGAGTCCCAGTGCAAAGACACACGGCACTGCTGCCCACGTTCCAAGGGGCAGTCTGGATCAGAGCTCATACGCCTCATCACACAGACACTTTGCAACTTGCTGTTGGCTCCTTTTCCTTCAAATCTTTGCAGGTTCTCTTTAAGAGCGACATGAGAGCCCCAAAACTGTTTTAAAGGCTGAAAATTGGTTGTGCCCACAAAGTTCTTTATGGCAGCGTGCAATGCCAGCTCCAGGGCAGCACAGCCTCCACGCTTGGGCAGCAGCAGGAGCATCTGCTGCCCACCTCTCAGAGCAGCACCTCTGCCCCTCTCCTGGAGCCTGAGGTCTGGGGTGATCATGGACTTAGCTGCATTTCAACCACACCTCCTCACAACTCAAGAAGATATTTAAAGGACACTGGTGGAAACATTCAGGAGCCTGAAAATGCTCCAGCGGAGGTTGCAAAAGCACTATTAACTGAATTTCTGTGGGCAGCTGTTCCACAAGAAAAATAACCACCAATGCTGCATGCTAGCAGTAATGTCAGACTCCAAATCCAAAGCTTGGATGCAAAACTGGGAAGGAGCAGCCTGTGTGTGCTAGCATCCACATCCTTCATGAGCCCTGCTGGCAAAAGGCACGGCTACCTGCCATCCCTGGAGAGCCGACGAGAAGGAAGGGCATAAAGGGAAACAAGTTCATATTGCACAATCCCTGTCTGACTGTTTAACTTTGAAATAGCAGTTCTTAGACTTCTTAAAAAAAAAATCAGAAATTTTAACATAAAATTTTAAGGACCCCCAGCTAACCACAACTCAGCTCTGTGCCACTAGCAGGCCTGGGGAAGGGGCCCTCTGTGCACAGGAGAGCCAGGGGAGGGGGGCTGTAACAGCACAGTGGGAACTGCCACAACACCTGGCTTGGGAGAAGCTCCATCTGGCAGCCCTTGGCTGGGCTTCAGATGTGAAATTAAGAGTAGGGCTGAAGGAAAGCCAAAACCCATAGCTTGAGAAGGGCCAGAAAGGGCTCACTAGAAGAAAGTGGGAGCTGCTAAAAGACTTGGGCTTGCAGAAACTTCCTTAAGAATGACCTTGGCCATGAGATTAGGGTTGGGATAATGCTGAGACAAATACAGTCCAGAGCAGCAGCTGGAGTGGGGGCTGGAAAAGGGCTGCAGAAGTACCTGGCAGCTTCCAAGAGTGCTAGGCTGAGGAAAAACACTGGTCCAGATAATTGGTAGGAGACTTCTCTATGGCTTCTCAGGAAAATCAGGGCTATGGCTATGAGTAAGAAAAAGAAAACCCAGAGGTGCAGAGGCAGCAGGGCAAGGCAGGGCTCCCCTGAACAAAGCAAGGGCTGCACAAGGTTTCGCCTGGGAGAAGGCCTTCATCAGGAAAAAGGCTGGGGGACTGGGCTAAGATTCAGCTGGAAAACCAGGGTCAGGGTCCAGAGAAATCCTAGAGCTCATGTGGGTCTGGAAAAGGACTGTCAAAAGGTAATGGGGCTGGGCTAGGAAATGCCTCAGAGGACTTTCCTACACCTCAGCTGGACAACAGCTCCCAAGGCCACGGTGTGGACTGAAAGGAAAAGTTACACTGCACCTGGGGAGAGGGGCTGCCAAGAGACCCACATGGGAGACACCTTTCACCAAGAAATGGCTGGGGGCCTTTCCTTACAGCCCACAGGCAGCTGAGTGAAAGCTTTGGCATGAGCCATGGGTTAGGGGGCTTTCCTCCAGTTCTTCACAAAAAAAATAAGAGGGTTGAGTGAAAGATAGAGCTTACAGCTGAGCTGGAGCTTCAACATCCAAACAGGGGCTGGCAGGACAGCTGGGCTGGGTCAGTTTTCATCTGGGCAATGGGTGTGGGGCCTTTTCAGTTGTTCTGTGGAAATATGAGAGCTAGAGCCAGGGTTAGGGATGAGAGGGACAAAGCCCAGAGCTGCACTTGGACTGTCAAAAGGCTCAGCTATAAAATTAGGGTCAGGGTAACACTGATGGACAGAGGAAGACCTGAGATAAAACTGGAACAGAGATGGCAACGGGCTGCCTGTACAGAGGCTGGGGCTTAGAGAAACCTTTGAGAAAGCCTGGAGCTGCAGGCAGAGGAAGGCTGGAAAGGGGCTGCCCCAAGGAAATGGCTGGAGGCCCATGCTAGGAGAAGTCTCAGGTCTGCCACATGGCTTCAGGGTCATGAGCACCCATTCCCAAGAAAAGGCAGGGTAGGGACAGGACTGAAGGATGAGAGCTGCCATTGGAGTGGTGCTGGAAGGGGACTGCCAAAACACTTGGGATAGGGGAAATTTTTTATTCATGCAGTGCCAGTGCAATACCTGGGGGTCTGTGTGTCAGGCTCAGTAGGAGAACGAGTACAAGGTTTCAGAGAAAGACATTTCTCCATTTAAGGCAACACAGAACCTGTGATGGTGTCAGGCTTCTGCCCTCCTTCGTTCAGGTGCAAAGGGAATAGAGTACAACAACAAACAGAACTTTTAAAAATCAAATGTTTGTTTTCAGAGGCTGACGCTGTGCTAAGGCTTGCTGAATTTCTACAAGGACAGGTAAAAGATTAAATTTTGCCTTTTTCTGTAACCTCTTTCTCAAAAACAACACCCATTCTTGTTGAAACCTCAAAAAGAGCCAGCCCCAGGCACTGCACAGATTTGCAGTGCAAAACAGTGAGAGCTAGACAAGGATTATTCCAGCTGCACAAAGGAGCTTCATCACAGAGAGCACCAACACCACCTAAGATTGAATTACATTAAAACACATCTTGCGGGGATGAGCTGTAATTAGACTGGCCCACAAATCCAAAGGCTTCCACAGCCAGCGAGCTGCAAGCATAGCATGTGTTAACAAGCAGAAAAGAATTGTGCCCACAGGTTATATGTTCCAAGAGCAAGCAATGGGATGCATCTGCACCATCCATGTTGTTCTCAGGTGATGTCCCCCTTACCTTTTAGAAGACTCTGCTGCTGAGATCTCACAACTCAAACTCCAGCTGGTTTTTACAGTGCATACCCAAAAAGGGCTGAGTTAATTTAAGTTCACTGATCACCAGAATACCCCCAAATAAAGTGTTCTCCCTTTAATATGACACACAGACACAGGTCAGGATCAGTGAAACACGACTGGTCTTCAGGATCCCAACAGGACAAGCACTCTGGGGGGAAACAATGCAGGGTGATGGAGCTTTGGTTCAGTGCTGGGACCCTCATGACAAGAAAATGACCCTCATGAGATTGAGGGGCTGGAGCATGTCCAGAGAAGGGAAGAGAGGTGGGGAAGGGGCTGGAGCACCAGGAGCAGCTGAGGGGGCTCAGCCTGGAGAAAAGGAGGCTCCGAGGGCACCTTCTTGGTCTCTGTAACTCCCTGACAGGAGGGTGGAGCCAGGTGGGCTCTTATATCTGGTAGCAAAAGAAATGGCCTCAAGTTGCACCAGCAGAGGTCTAGGTTGGACAACAGGGAAAACTTCTTTACCAAAACAAGTTGTCCAGCCCTGGCACAGGTTGCCCAGGGCACTGTTGGGAGTCACCACCCCTGAAGGGATTTAAGAGATGTGTGGCTGTGGGACTTAGGGACATGGCTGAGTAGTGGCTTTGGCACTGTTATGTTTATGCTTGGGCTTAATGATCTTCAAGGCCTTTTCCAAACTACTATGATTCTATGGTTCACAAAAACCTGGGAAACAGCATCCCAAACCAGTAATGCAGAAAGCACTGTCAGGGGCTACCCCATCTTTCCTGTGGGGACACATTCAGACCTGTCTCAGCCCTTCCCTGCATGTGCTCCCAAGATACCCACACAGCCATCACTTAGGACCAGGCCCACAGATTACTTCAGTCATACAAAGTTCAGTCTCTGAGCGCAACCTCTGCCATTCTCCCATTAAAGACTTCCACTGATATCCCTTCAAGCATTCTATGTCCCAACAGGAACAGATGCTCCAACAATCCCTCAGTCACGGACACAACAAGGCACCCCAGAAAGAAAGTTTTATTCATAGCCTTTATCCAAAGAGCAACTTTCATTTCCTGACAGGAAGTCTCATCTGCAGCATGGGGAGGGAGGTGGGAGTTGGCAGCTCTGAAAGCAGTCCTGTACTCCAGGCTCTGTATCATCTTCCAAAGCTCTGTCCTCCCCTCTCTTCGGACAGCTCAGATGTCCCCAGGCCCCCTAACCCCTGGCACAGTTGTACCTGCAGTAGCTGCAGCTCAGAAGCTCCCCTTAGGCCAGCTCAGGCCCAGAGCTGCCCCAGGGCAGGCATGAGCACAACCCTGCCTTGCTGCCCCAGGTCATGTCCATAGGCTTGTCACCAGCAGACAAAACAAAGGCCACAAACTCAGACAAAGCAGAGGCCTCAGCATCTGCAGAAACTAATGGCATTTGCCCAAGAACACCACTTATGCAGTACAGCAGCAAATTTTTTACTTTATTACAGAACATCCCTGCAGCACAGTGCCATGTTCAGCTGCCTTTGAGAGGTAGGTGGCTGCTTTCTTCAAAAGGGAAAAAGCTCAGATTTTAGCTGTAGAAATAAGCTGCAGCCAGGAAACAGTGAGTGTAGTTCAAAACAAAAATCAGCACCTCTCCACCAGTTCTTCAGTGATCCTCTTCAAAAGGATAACAAAAGGGGCATGTGGCACAACAGGAAATGGGATTCAAGGAGCAAGCAACGCTCACAAACTACCTGTTGAAGGACAAGGGGCACCCAGAGGTCCTTGTGGGCACATCCACTTATGTGTAAGAAACACTGCTGATAACCCACTTGGAAAATTCGGTTTCCTTTTTACCTTTCTAAATAGGAATTCTGCACCAAAGTCCCTCCAAAGCTGCTGCAGCAAAGAGCAGAAGCAGGAAGCAGCCTTGGGCACTGTAAACTTGTAAGTTGACACGTGTCACCACCCAGAATCACAGAATGGTTGAAATTCAAAGGGACCTCTTGAAATCATCTCACCCAAGCCCCCTGCTAACGTACATTTACCTCAAGCAGGTTGGACAGGACTGTGTCCACACAGGTTTTTAATATCTCCAGAGAAGACTCTACACGATATTTCAATTCTGATTTTCAGCCCCCACAGGTGGCAAACACTCACTGACACAACCAAGCCACTCAGCACCCTGCACGTACATGCCACATCTCAATGAAGTGGTAAAAATCCAGCACAGAGAGCACATTTGCTTCTCAGCAGGTCTCTTGGATGCCAGACCAGAAGTGAGAGCCCCTGACCTGTTGAAGCATAGCAAGTGTTGGTCCCTTCCAACTCATTCCATTCTATAATTCTTTGATTTAGAGATGAACAGCTTTCCCAGCTGCTTTTCCTACACAGCCAACTGGAAGATGAACTCTTCTGATGGTTCATCAAAGACATTCAAGGGGAGCAGGAGCCCCACACTTCAGGCTGGATGCCCCTCTGCTTATTACAAACCAGAAAAATGCTCTAGTGCAGTATACCTGGCTTCACACATTCTCTCTCATCCCCCAAACTACCTGGCACTGGCCCACTGGAGATGCATACTCTCCAAGCTGACCCGTCTTCTAGCTCCCTGCAGCCAGAGGATCCCCTTCTGCAGTACAGAAGCAGCACCTGGCACAGCACAGCAGGCTCAGGCTCCAGAGATGTGCCAAGGACAAGGTCCCACTGCATGCAGGTCCTTTGAGACAGAGGCATCAAGAAGTGTCCAGCCTCGGTATGTCAGCAGACTTCTAGTGAGGCTTCCTTCCTCGTTTGGTTACCTCCTCAACATCACATGGCCCTTCTCTCCTCCCTCCTGTAGTTTTGATTACAAGAAGTATCCCCTGAAAATACAGATCCCAAACAGGCACAGCACTTTGCATGCAGCCACAAAGACCAAGCAGCAAGGCAGGGAGATAAAGAAGATAAGAGAATCGCACAGCCATGCCATGAAACCACTGATTTTCAGACAATTAGATCTGCCCTGCTGAAGCACCCCAGGAAATGCTGCATCTCCCCAGTGCTTGGGCACAGTTGGAAGGAAAAGAGATTAGTCAGGAGGGCCAGGTCCAAACCTGCTGCTCAGCCCTGCAGGCCAGCAGCTAGCCAGGCTCATGGACAGCAGCTAGCCCAGGTGGAGCTGGGTGGCTCAGCACAGCCCTGTTGCTCTGGTACCTCAGGATGTGATAACCTGCCCTGAGAAACACTGGCAGAGGTCCCAGTACAGACTGATAAGAACTGTCAGAAATAACTGCAGGCAGCTCCCACAGCCACAGCACAAGGGCCCTGCTCAGCCCTGCCAGACACAAGGCAGCAACAAAAGGCACCAGGCAATGGGGCAACTGAGAGCTTTCAGAAGCCTGTCTCACAAGTAAAGGGTTCTGGTCTTTTACCCCACACACCAACCCCAATGCCAGTGTCAGCAGCTGTCCTTGTGTGTACACACCATTCTGGGATGGTGGGGACACCTCACTGCCTCACATAAGCTGCGGAGTAGCTCTCTGGGGGGAAAAGGTGTTGGTCCAGCCCTGGTTGTCCAAGAGTTGCTCTGCCCTCCACTACTTGCCATCATCATGGCAGCAGCCCTTGGCTCAAATACAGAACAGTGTCCCATGCCTGACAACAAACCTTACAGTCTTGAGGAGAGCAGAGAGTAGCCGGAAGCCATTCCCTACCACACAGGGATGACACTAAGCCATGGAATTTCTGTTAACACAGTCAGGCATCACGTCAGGCCTTTGCAGCTGAGGCATCAGTACTGCTGCTCTAGCAGGAACTCACAGAATCCTGGCTTGAGGTCAGGAGCACAGGAAGAGCATCAGTATCTCATGGTGTGGCCCATCCCACAGCCTGGGAAAGCTTCCTGCCAGCTCACTGCCCAAAGTGTGTCAGCCCAAATGGGATCAGTGCGTTGGGGGTATGGGACCAACCTCAACAAGCAAACAAAAATTATTCCCAAAGGAGCAAGCGTGCCTGCACCTGCCGGAAGACAGCTGAGGGAAACAAGCACCGGCCAGTGCTTGCCAAGAGGTTTGCTGTGTTGCCCTGCTACTCCTGCCCCAAACACTAGGAGAGCTACAGAGTAGCAGAGGACAGCTCAGGACTGATGGGCTCTGCCAGGCTTTCCTAGGCAAGCTGGAGCAGAGGGGCCTGGGTCCTGGCAGCACCTGCCCACCAGAGGAGACTCCAGAGCACTCTCCACTGTCAACAGTGTTGCTGCTGGCAAGGAAGACAGCAACCCCAAGGACAAACACGCAAGGCCCAGACATCAGCCACATCCCTACCTGATGAATCCACACAGCGGGTGAGCAGCAGTAAATGACCCACGGGTCTGGCTGGGACAAACCAAGAGCAGAACTTGGAGCCTGCACTCTTCATCTGCTTGGCTCGACCATCAAACAGCAGAGACAGCAAACAGCAGAGACAGAGACATATCTGCAGCCCTCCAGTGCTGTTTGAGTCTTGCTACCTTATCAATCCGTGCTCCCAGGCAGGGCTGCACAAACACGCCTCAGCCGGCAGAGCTGCCAGAGCTTGAAGCTTTGATTGTCTGGTGCAATCCAGAGGGACCGAGGGAACTACACTCCTGCGGGCCACATGGAGAAGGGACTCTGCAGAATCATCTTCCTGCCACTGGATTTAGAGAGGTGCTCCTGCTTACTCAGGGAGATCCAAGGCAGGGGAGACGAGCACTGGCAACACAACTGCCTGCAAAACACTGTAGGGGCAGAGCTAGGGGAAGGGGAAAGAAAAACACAGCGCAAGAGTGACACCTCTCTCCTTGGCTCCTCCCCCACCAGCTCTCTGCAAGCTGAATTAGGGAGGGCTGCATGGTCCAGCAAAGCTGGGCAAAACAGCAACCCGGCTGGCTGCTCCTCCACAGCATGCTCCATCACCCGAGAGCATCTCTGTGGGATACTCCTTGAAGGAGGTACGCAGCCCCTGTCAGCAGCTCCCCATCTGCATGCTGTCACGCAGGCAGCCTGGCAGGAAGAACCCAGCTCTCTCCCCACAGCCTGCTGCAGCAGGATTTGTTTATGTGTCTGCAGCTGCTCCGTGCCTTCGTCATGGGAATCCAGGCTGCAGCTCCAGTGGAGGAGCGACCTGCCCATCCTGGGGCTGCGCAGCCCGGCGGTGCTGCGGGGGCACGGCCCCGCACCCGGGCCTGCCGGAGCGGGGAGCCGCATTCCCAGCCCTCCGCAGTGCCTCCCCCGCATCCTGCCTCCAGCCCTCCGCTGGGGGTAGAGGATGCCAATCTCGGGTTGTAATTTTTCCAAGTTAAAAATAACGCTGTAGTTTAGAGAAGCAGCAGCAGCAGCGACGCAGGGGGCTGGGGAGCCTGCGAGCTCGCTGCGGGGCAGCACGGCGTACATTTTCCTTCCCAAGCAGAGGCTACGGAGAAGCAGCTTCCCGGCTCTGCTCACACAGCTACGGAAAGCTCCCTCAGCATGCCATCAGCAGAGGCTTCGCTGAGCAGCCAAGTGGTCTTCATTTCGGAGCTGCCCCAACACTCCCTCGCTGCTCCCCATGCCGATGGGAAGGGGGCACAGGCCCCGCAGCCCGAAGCAGGACACACGGCAGGAGAAGGCAAACACGGGGAGGAAGGAACACACACAGATGTCCAAATAACTTATAGCAAGGGAGCAAAAGTGCCTCAGGCAGGTGCACACGTCCAGGACAGGCAGACCATCACACAAACAGCCACCCCCGGGGGCGCCACAGCCACGCTCCAAGCAATTTTATGTTCTTAAAATATTTTAATCTTTAAAAAAAGAAGGGGGGGTGGGTTAGGGGGGAGGAATGAACTGTGTTTTCTGTGGGGCCAGGGGAGCCAAGAGATCTACTGATAAGGACACCCAATGCACATGGCAATCCTGCAGCACCCTCCCAGGACAGCCACCTCTGCCACCCCACAGGAGAACAGGCAACAGGACTTTGATGGGCAGGCAATAATTTGCCACAACCTCCTTGTCACTTGCTTCCTGGGACAAAGAATTCAGTGATGCTGCACGAGGTTCCCCCACAAAGAGCCTGCTCAGCATCAGCACTCTGCTCCCAAGCTCCCAGCCCTACAACAGCAGCCACGTCAGAGACCCCGGGGAGACACTTGGGCCGGTGCCACTGCCTGTGCACAGAGGATGCTCTGTTGGCACCCAGCAAGCAAGAGAGCACATGCAGGCTGGATACAGCCCCCGGTAACGCAGCTTCAGTCAGCTGCACTTCATGACTCTCATGACAAGCTCACGTGGCAAAACCAGCAATAGCTCTTTTCTGAAGGGTTTTCAAAGGCAGCTCCTAACCCAAGACTATAACCACAATGACCTTCAGCAGCTATTTCAAAGCTGAACAGTACCAGAGGGCTGAGAACCAAGGGCTTGCTCAGACTCCAGCGAGTGCAGCTGCAAGAAAGGACCAACAGCATAAGGAAAAGAAAGCAGCAGAATGGCTGAAACCCCTTTGGTTTTGTTCAACAAAGGCACATCATTAACACAAACACATGACTGGCCAGTCAGCATGCACAAAGAGATGCACTCCAGCTTGCTGCTAACGAGACGGACACCAGGTCTGAGCTCACCCTAAAAAAATAAATATATTTCCCTCATCGCCTTCATGGACAGTGCAAAATGAGGGGACACACCACTGCCAAGTGGCACTGGGAGTTGAAAGGTGGCCGTCTGCAGTGGGGATGCACCCAGCACCCCCTTCCCTGCCACAGGGATGCACCCAGCGTCAGCTGTATGCCCTTTCCCACATCATCACCCCGCAACCCTGGTGTGCAGGAGCGAGAAGCTTCTCAAGCCTACTATGACTGCTGCCTTCTGGTCTGCAGGCCAAGAGTCTCGCTCCAAACAGTTCCTCATAAGCCCTGAGCAGTGGATATTAATCCTCAACATCAGCAAGGCAAAAGAACAACATAAAACCCAAACCTCTACAATTCAGTACCTATGCAATCAAGGAGAGAAGGGAGGCAGGCCAAGCCTGCCCAGGCTCACAGCTGGCACCCAGCAGGCTGGGCTCCCGCAAGGGCAGGCACATGACCGCCCTCAGTGGTGCCAAGGGGCACAATTTCATGGGCAAGGGTGCATTGGTGTGCACAAACAGGTACATGCAGGGGGTCTGCAGCAGCTCCCTGCAGGGCAGCATCCCACCAGCACAATTCAAATGCTCTGTCAAGAGCATCCCCGTCTCAAGCTCCTACCACATCAGTAAAGCCCGTCACACAACACTAATGTGGCACTTTCCAGACCTCTGCTCCCCATTAAACACAAATATCCTTTGGTGTGGCATTCAACCCAGGCCACCACACAGGCCAAATTAACTGCCCTATATGCCAAATCTTAGAGCGCCATTTCTCCATCACAAGTGCCAAGTCTTCCTTCCATTTTATTCACTAGCCCCAGCATACTGGTCAGTAAGCCAACATGAAGCACATGGAGTGTCCAGGGAACAGACCGTGCCAGTGGCCATAAAGCCTTCCCACTTCTCCAATCACACTCCCAGCACTTAAATTTCCTAGTTTAAAGTAAGGGAAAATACAGTATCTGTATCCGCATGCTACAGGAGAGTCCCGCGTTGCGCAAGCCAATAAAGCCTACGGCCAAGTGCCACTTCCACGGTGCCCTGCACAGCTCTTCTGCCCCTCCGGGACCCTGCTACGGCCAGAGGCAGCCAGCCCACAGCCTCTCTCCTCGTCCATGGGAGCCAGAAGCACACTGCTAATGGCAGTTCAACACAGCGGCAGGACCAGCTTGCTGGCAACCAAAAAGATGCCTGGTGGGCAACTCCTGTTCCTCAGCCTCGGACAGTGCACCCAATCTGCTCCTCCACAAGGCAGGAAGCCTCAAGTGCCAAGACCGATCCACTTAGGCTGCCAAAGAGGCTGTGGAAAGCCTCAGGTCAGGGTGACAACACAACCCCAGCTACATTTTAGATGGAAATGGGCAAAGAAGCTCCGAGGACACACTCTTGGTGCTAGTAGCAGGCTTTCTTCCCTGAAGTGCCTGGCTGTTATGCCTGGGCAGAGAGAGGATCATGGGGCTCAGCTCCTGCTGGCTTCCTGGACCAGTGTTCATGAGGAGCCAGACTTCCTAGTAGGGTAAGAAAAGCCTCTGACGAATTACTGGGCTCACGGGAGCACAGGGGTTACTGTCAGCTGCTTCAGAGGCTTTCTGCATCAGAGCAAACCATCCAGCTGCTCTCCAGCTACCAGGAGGGATATAGAGGTTTCAGCAGAAACCAGCACCCTGCGCACTCTGCACATTTTCCTGCTGCCTTTTATTTCTCATGCACAAGCCCTCAGAGCTTCACTTAGCGGTCCAAGTCCATCCTCAAGGTCACTGTCCCTGTAAAGATGCCACCAGGCACATAATTTAGCCCACAGCACCTTTATTAGCAAGGAAGGTGTACAAAAGCCAGTTCAACCAGCAGACCTTGACAGCTGGCCAACTCAAAAGAACCCTTTATGAGGTTACTGCTTGACAGCTATACACCAAAAGGCACCAAACTCACGCAATCCCAAGGCAGATGGCCAAAAAATTAGATGGCATTCCTGAAAGCACAGATCTTCCCCTCTTGCTGTTGTTAATATCCTGCACAGCAAACTCGAGCTGTCAGAAAACAGCTTTGCCACACTGTAAACATCTCCTCAAAGGCAATCAAGCCCTTTGTTGCCTCTATTTTCCAGTGGTAGAATAGGGACCAGAAAAAAAAAAAAAAAAATCAACCTTCACAGCAGGGCTACTGAGAAGTTGACCAAACGCTTGCAGTGCACCTCAAGACTTGGCTGTAGACATATATGAAGACCACATCTGACACCCTGAGCAGATTTCCTGCTGAGAAGGCACAGCAACTCTGGCCACAGCTCCATGTAGTGATGGACAACCCACTGCAGAGGCCCGTCCTGCTGAAAATCATTCCATCAGGGGTTTTTATGAGTCTTCTCCAGTTGAAGCTCCCTGCCTCCTGACAGACCTTCACGGTGGATCACTCTTACCCCTGTCAGTCACCCAGCTGATGTCCCCCAATTGCTCCTGCTGCTTGCTGACTGTACGTTCTTCTCCACTGTCCTCCTACTAAAACCACAGTAAAGGAAAACGGGTGAAAAAAAAGAGTTGGTGCCCTCCTGCCAACCTCTTGCTTCATCTAGTGAATAGCCCATTGGAATGTGCCACAAGAAACACATCCAAGCCAGGAGCTGAACGAAACGTGGCCAAGTCACCAGCAGCTGGGCCACGAGAACAATTCCAGGGCCTTGCAAGCAGGATAGGACACCACTGCTTTGCCAAATGCCTCTTATGTGCACAGGCAGCAAAGAGGGAAGGGACGGACAGTGCATGAAGCAAGCTCAGGGCCAGGCTTGCTTTGCCCACCATGGCCACAGCTCACACCATAGCTGGTGAGCACGGGCACTGAAGGCTGGTCCCAAGGTACATCTTAGCGTGTGATGAGTGAGCAGCACTCAGCACCCAGGAAGACAAGATCCCAGATAACCACAATCTGAGAGTTTACTGTATATTGTGGGGAGGTCCCATGGCTCGTGGCATCTGTTCTGCTTGTACATCTTAAAAGAATCTAGCAAACCTCGCTCCAAAATAGCAAGAGTCTGCTGTTCTCCAGGCCTGAAAACTTGCAAACTGGAGAATCAGACCTATTTCCCATAAGTCTAAAGAACAGGGAGAGAAAGCAAATTTTAGTGAGCTCTCCTGACGCAGCACAGAGCAAGAGCAACCCTCATAAGCAGCATCACTATTGCACAGTCCCCAGGTCCACATCCTTATATACACCTTCACTTACACTGCCCTGCAAGGACTAACTCCCTAACATTTACCTTCAAGGGCCTGCAGTTTGTTTTGAATTTAACCCTCTGGGACACAAGTTCTCCACAATTCCAGCTGAAGTTACTTTGGACAACAGTCTCCAGAGTTCAGATGCCATCTGTAACAACACCTTCCTCTCAATCATCACGATTCTTCCCGTCATTTGTGTCTTTTACATCATCCCAAGAAACACTAAAGTATGGGAGGCAGAGAGCAGCACCAAAGAGAAATTCTTCAATTCCTCATGTGCAAATGCTTGCAGTTCAGTGATGCCAGCTCCTCAGCTACAGGCAATGCTTTAATACACTTGGGTAGCCTATTAAGACAGTAAGCACCCAAGGGCCTTCCCAAACACACTACAAGTAAAATGCTACTGAAAGCACATATGGAGAGGTAGCCCCCTCCTGGCCCAGCTCATAGTGCCCTGTGGTCTGAGGCCAGCTCAGGGAGCAGTGGAGGGCATGAGCCTTGCCAGACTGGAGAGCCACAGCTGCAAGGGCAGGGAGCAGACCCCTCCTGCCAGAGCATGCCAAGCCACTGTCACTAATGCTGGCTGCAGAGCCCCATCTTTGCAGAGTCCCTTTTTCCCAAACAGAGCTGGAGCCCCAGAGCACACCAAGCCTCTTCCAACAGCACACAGGCAGAGCTGTTGTGGGTTTCTCCTGGACTCAAGCTGCATTCCTTCAGGGCACAGAGAGATGTTCAGGACACTCCTGGCCAACCAGCACCATCGCCACGGGGTCAGCTAGCCAGCAGGCAGGCACACGGCATCGGCTGCACCAAGCTACCAAGAGACTCTTGTCCCTGCTTGCCTGGCAGGTCTAAAAGTATCAGCCTCCTTTGACATGTAAAAACGTGGAGGCCAGGTAAGCAAACTCTGGACACAGCAGGAGAGCACAGTCCCCACAGACCCATGTCCTAGCCCACTCTTACTGCACATAACTGTCCGAAGTCCATGCCAACACGGTTTCCACATCTCCTCTCCCTCTGTACCTGGATAAGCCACTCATTTTATAAACCCTTCCTTCAGCAGGCATCTCTGAAGGACCAAGCATGTAACAAGGTCCAGAAATCCACTTCTGCTCTGCCAGACGTCTCCCTCTTCCAGGTCAGGGTGACAAAGAGTGAGAGGTACAGCTGGATCCAGGAAAGGGTTTAAGAGCACTGTCCTCAGCCCTAATATCATGCTCCACTCAGTGGAGCAGCCAGTGGAGAGTCTGTCTAGAAACCACAGAGCAGCATCTGCAGATAACCACATCTCCACACACAGCAACACTGTGTCCTGCCAGATGTGGGCACAGCTGTACCTATTCAAACACAGGGTCTACAAACTGCAGAGTCACACCTCACTACAGGGCCCCTGGAGAGGGCACTCTCCTTGAAATTACGACTACTAAAGCTTCAAAGAATCTGTGCCACAGTGACCCAACTCCTTCCTTTGCCTTCTGGATTCAGGACCCTGGTCCTCACACTCAAAGCATGGTGTGGGACTGGCTCAACTCCAAACCACTGACATTCTCAGACAGAAACTCTCACCCTCCAGAACAAGGAGGTGGAGCAGCCACTGTGACTGGCCCACAAATCTGCAACCACCTCTCTGAAGAAATCAGGGTAACCACAAACCTCAGCACCTTCACAGTAAGCCCAAGCCTTGCTTCAGCCAGCCTTCCCACAACACCTCCACGCAGCAAACAAATCGAGCACAGCCTCTGTTGTCGGCAGTGGAGAGAAACCTGCTTTTATGTATGCACCACAGTGCATGCCGGGAAAAGCTCAGATACTCTGGTGAGGGGCACCCTACGGGGACTGAGAAAGATCACTGAGAAACAGGGCTTTGCTTGCCCTAAAGCAACAAGCAGAGAAGCATACAAATAAGAGCAATGGGCTGTGCATTCCCACACCCCACTGCGCTCCTTCCCAGGCTAAGCAAGCACAGGGTACAGCAAGGATGCACCAGGCACTTACAGAAGTCATCAAGAGAGAATGGCTCTTCTCTGATCCTCATTTAACAGACACCGAACATTTAAACCTCATTTTATTTAAAATATAACTTAAGTTAAACCAAATCAGGTGAAAGATCGAGGGTTAAAAGTGCTCCATGCACAAGACCTAGAGAACTCAAGGCAGTAGCACGCACAAAAGTAGCAGCTTTCACAGCACATATATAACAAAGCACTAATGTTTATTCTTGTATCTAGGACTAACTTTAATTCTGCCTCAATGCACATACATAACAAGACATTAATGTTTCTCAAAGAACCAATACTTCACCTACCTGTATGTCAAAGAGGTGGAAGTCCCCCATAACTTTGTAGCACCCTCGTTCCTGCATGTAGTTAATTGCTAACACTGGAATTCACCTTCCAAGGCAGCCACAGAAAGTAAGCTGAAGTGCAAAATGAAACTGTGTCCACAAAACAAATACCTATTTCCAGTGGAATACAGAGGGAGCGTCACTCTCAGCAGTGACAGCTAACAGGGAGGGTCTGGTAGCTGAAGTCCCTCGATTAGCTGAAGTCCTGCGTTTGCCTTCAAAGTGCAAATGACATACCTCTGGGGAGGGAAAGGCTGGGGGTCTTACATCCCATGGGGCTTTAGCACCAAGGGCAGTAAGTGCTTTCTCCCCCAAAGAATGCTGCCAGCCACAGGAACACCTTGCTGTTCTTCCCCCACAGGCTTTTGGCCTGGGGCCCCACACACACGCTCATGCCCTTCCACCTATGTTCCTGTGCCAGGGCTGCCACAATGTAATCCAAACCCACATTTTAGGACCACATCAGACAGCAAAAGAAACAACCTTGCCTACCTGTCCCTCCATTGCAAATGGGCACACGCAGGGACATGCAGCCAGCTCACAGGGGTGGGGTAACACAACCTGACCCCACATACTGTCTCCTTCTGCTCGAATGCAAAGCAGAATTCCACAGACTCCACACTTCCATGAAAACATTTAGAAAACATATACTCTGCAAATTGACACTGATGATCCTAACTTTTCCCTGCTTTTGGTACATTCACCCCGAAAGGAAGCAATGAGTTAGTTGCATTTCAACCCAGACTTCCCAAAACAACTGAGTCAAACGGCAGAGAGAGCCAGACAAGCATCAAAAAGCTTCACGAGAAGAGATCTAAACTTAATCTCACCAGGAAAAACACAAAACAAAGAAACCCAAAACAGCACATTAAAACCAACCACGCTAAAACAACCAACCAGAAAACAGGACCTATCCTAGTGCAACAAAAGGGCTGCATAAAGTGAGGGAAAAGGCAGGTTCACAGTAGGCATGATGTACTTCTGAGGACATTCATAATATCATGGAACAACATTCCTCATAGGTAAACTAGAGATGGAAAATGTGATGGGTACCCCATGGCCAAGCCAAAATCTCACCATCATAGTAACACCCGCAATCCTCGAACCATACCCAATGCACCTCTGCAAGCACATTTCCAGCGCCCACATGAAAAACAAAGAGGGACTGGGACTCAGTTCCCACGCTTCTCATTTTCTTTTCTGGCCTGAGTGTTTTGCTCCTGTTAGAGCAGGATTTATACTCCCAAACAGGCTGAAAATGCCTTGGAGATAACAGGCTGCAGCACAGAAACAGGGTGCACCCCTTAACATCAAGGTAGTGTTTCCTCTGCAGGGAGGAGGCTCTCGCACAAAGGATGGGTCAAGAGCTGCCCTGACTCACCCCGGTGACAACAGAAGGTAGGCCCCCAGCACCTCTCTGAGCACCGGGTCCAAGGGCAGCACAGGGCAGGAGCCCTACACCCAGACACAAACTCTCCCAGCTCTTAGCTGACTTCCCGAAGAGCCGAGCGTGCTCAGGCATTCCCTAGAGCACATACGTAACCTTTCCCCAGCTATCTGCCAGGGACCTGCTCAAACATTTAAGCCCAGCCACAGTGTCCCAGGTAAACCCTAATTCTTAGGCTGACTGGACACATCCAACATAACAGTGCTAAAAATTATTAGCCACATATTGGCAGATTGCTAGGCTGCATCCCAGATTTTCCCATATAAGGGAAAGTTGAAGGCATTGTCCTATCGCACGGAAAACATATTGCACCAGCCTGAGATACTAGAAAGCAAAATCAGTCTCCTTGTGTCACAAGCTGACACCCACAGCACCACGTTTTTCCCCTTTTGTTGCCAGTTTGGTCAGCTTTCCCAGCTCTGTTATTCCCGCCAGGGCTGGTGCCTGATGATGGCTGGAGGCTGGCTGGGACAGGTGCTGCCCAGCGCTGCACTCACAGCATGCTGCTGTGCAGAGCACTGCACTTTCTTACAGGATTTTGGTCCCACCACCACCACACCTGGCAACACAGGCACTGACACCAATCCCACAGTGAAGGGTACCTCTGCTTTTATATGGTTTTAGGGTCCACGAACCCACCACACAAACCCTGCCCCCACTATCACCAACACTGCCTGCAACAAACACTGGTGTTCAACTGCATACAGACTATTCACTCTGAGCATCTTCTCTACACTTGACCGCGCTTCTTGGCCTCCAGCAACCACTCTGCCTGTGCAGAATCACCAACACCAGAGGTTGACTCCCTGTTCCAAGCAGGAAACTGGAGATGAGAGAGGAGAAACGCACTCACTGCTACTTGCAGGAGCAGCAAAGCAAGCCCTCTTGGCTCTCCCAAAACCCAGTGGGATGTCCAACCACCAAGCTTGCCAGTGTCTCTTTAAGACAATCTCAGAGCAGCCTCCCCACGCATGCCTGCTTTCCAGACCCAACACAGGAGTCCACGTTCCTGCACCAAGGGCTCACTCCCAGCACAAGGTGGATCAGCTCTCCCCTCTCGGCGAGGCCAAGCTTCTCCTGCTCGCTGGCGAGCATGACACCAGCTCTTATCTCTGCAAAGCCCAGACAGGCCAGGACACCGCAGCAAAGCACAAAGGCCTGCTCGGGCAGCTGAGCCACCTCACAAAAACAAGTTCACATGCTTCCGCAAAACCCTCTTGAAATAACACAAACCAGTACAGTGAAACTCTTTATATTACCCATCTGTAAAAGTCTGTCTTTGCGGAAACTGGTGAGAAAATATTAAAGGTGGCTCAAGGAAGACTAAATCTTAAAAATTACTGACATTACACCTGGGGGCAGGGGGAGAGCAGAAATGTGTTTCCTGTTGAAGAAATATGGTAAAAAGCAGTCAGGAAAACGAGATATTCCTCTGAAAGCATTCTCCACCAAGCCACTAGAAAACAACAGACCCCAAAAAGACCTACAGCACTGACCACTGGGTCTAGCACTGGCACACCCAGGGTCAGCTGCTCAAAGACCAGCAGCATAGACAGAGCCACTGTCCCCCAAGGCCACCACACAGGGCAACAGAGGGAGAGGTAAACTCACACCATTAAACAGGTGTACGCTAACCAAACCAGACAGCAGTGCTCAGAACAAGGTAAGGAGGGTCCCTGTGATAGCACCTTCCACAAGAGGTGCCCATTATTTACAGCTGCAAGCACAAGAAACAGTACAAGAACTGCCTTAGCCTCAGAGGTTCATGCAGGGTACCCATACCAGCCTGCAGCAAGGGGCTGCAACTGCCTTCTCAGCGACACTTCTGCTGGGAGGAATGAGACAACAGGCAGGAATAAACACCCATGGCTGCAGGACGGGCTTCAAACTTCATGGAAGTGTAAACAAACCAACATCAGTCGTTCTCCAAGTCCTCTCCTTGACTTTGGTTTTTGTTTGAAGAATAACATGTACTTTCAGTTTTACGCACGGGGCCCATGCAGACGTTTTGATACCACCCAGCATTCCCAGCTATCACGCTTTACAGCTTGAAGCACTAGAGGGGTAACGCTCAATCAGTTTCACCCCACTGCTGCCGTGCTGCCCATCTCTGCAGCAAAGCCAACGCAGCAGTATGCCCAGCCCTCCTGAAGGACCTGCAAGTTCAGGCAGCTGTACCAATTCAGAAACATGGGCTGAATTAGTGTTCCCAAAGGCAAAGAGACAGCAACATTAAGCTTTGTAGTGAAAGAGGGATCAGTTCTTGGTTAAGGAACCCAGGGACGGCCCTGAACCAAAACCAACCCAGCTGGAGGACAAAAACCTTCAGAGAAACAACCTATTTACTCCAGAAAGACTTCACTCGCAGAGCAAAATATGCTGTTATTGCTTCATACTTCAACAGCTGGACCAAAACAACAATTTCTCTGCAAAGCAGCACAGCAGAGCTACTGCGTGAACAAGGTAAACACAGGGCAAGTAGAGGTAAGACAGCACCTATTCCTGTGCATCATCTGAACGGGACCCAAAAAGCAACAGCAACACTTCACAGCAAGGAAAATACTCAGAGTTCAGTGTTTCCCCCTCCTATGGCAACACCCTAATCCAGCTGAACCCACCATACCAGCTAACAAGACACTCTGCAAACGAAAGGGTCAGGGATAAACATCTAAGGACTACAACCGCAAGGTGTCTGCCCCGCAGGAGCCCTCTGCCGGGGAGGCCGGTGCTGGAGGCCCCTGCCCAGCCCCACAGGACACTGCACAGCCACAGCCAGCCATCTCCAGCCCTCTCATTCTCCAACCCCATCAGCATTTGCTGCATTTCCCGCGCAGGAGGTAAACAACGGAAAAGCCTGAGCTTTTGGCTGAAAGCATCCCAACTCACTGAAGAAACAAACCAAGCACTTCTCATAGCAAATTACTGAAGAACTCTGCCACATCCAAGGGCGGGGCAGACCAGGCAGCCAGCCCGTTCGGCGCGGTCCCGACTCCACCGCGAGTTCAGGGTAATTGTCAGGAGGGAAATGGATAACCGGGGGGTTCGCGGCTCCCAGCCGGGCGGGCACCCCCGCAGCAGCTTCCTCTTCCCGTACGGTTTGTGCGCGAGCCTCTCACAGAGTTCACCCTACAGATCTCACTGAACAAGGCCAAAATCCCACTCCGTGGCCGGCGGCGGGCGCGGTGACTGCGGCGAGAGGCGGCCCGGCCGCCGCCGCGCTGCCCGTGCCGTGACATGGCCGCGCGGCCCCCGCACCCCCGGCCCGCCCCGGCACCCGCGGGCCCCCCGCCCGGCAAGTTTAAAGCCTCGGTTATCGATTTCCCGGAGCGGCGCGGCCGGGAGGCCGGCGGGGAGCAGCGCCCTCGGCCCGCACCCCGGGGCTCGCTCCCCACCCCGGGCCGGGAGGAGCCTCCGCGCGGCGCCGCGGGGAGCCCAGCCCACCCCGCCCCGCCCCCGCCCCCGGCCCCGCACGCCCCCCCGCTGCCGGCCCCGAGCCGCGCCGTGC
>JAWWEU010000053.1:464433-480356 GCA_035583155.1 Acropternis orthonyx | reverse complement strand
CACGGCACAGCCCCGCACAGCACAGCACAGCACAGCACGGCACCGCACGGCACAGCCCCGCACAGCACAGCACAGCACAGCCCCGCACGGCACAGCCCCGCACAGCACCGCCCAGCACGGCCCCGCACAGTCCCGCACGGCACAGTCCCGCACGGCACAGCACAGCACAGCACAGCCCCGCACGGCACCGCACGGCACAGCCCCGCACAGCACAGCACAGCACGGCCCCGCACAGTCCCGCACGGCACAGTCCCGCACGGCCCCGCATAGTCCCGCACGGCACGGCACAGCACAGAGCCGCACGGCACGACACCAGCCGCGCACGGCCCCGCACAGCCCCGCGTGGGAGAGAAGCGCGGGAGCAGCGCCGGCACCGCCGGGCCGGGGAGCGAATGTCGCTCCGGGGGGATGCTGCGGGGAGCGAATGTCGCTCCGGGAGCAGGCTCAGGGCACGGGCTGGGCGAGCGCCTGTCCGGGGAGAAACTTGGCAGGGAGCGACAGCAAGGTTCGGGTCCAGCACCGGCTAAGAGTGAGCCAAGCCTGCCGAGGTGGATTTTCCACTGGAATTCCTCGTCGGAATGCTGATGTTCCTGGTCACACGACGCTGAGGGCTTTGTGCAACAGCCCCGGTCCCTCCTCCGGCTCAGCAGCCGCGGCTGAACCAGCAGCACCCTGGTCCTGGTGGCCCGCAGAGCCGTGCCTGGAACTGCTGGGGAAGAGAAGCAGGGCTGGCAGTGTGGGGTCAGTGTACCCTCTCAGCTGATGCAGAGATGCTCCGGGACCAAAAGAAACTCTGCTGGTGCTAATTAGCTCTGCTGAGACTCAGACTGATTAACCGAGTGCAGGGCAGTCCTTGTGCAGCGGTCCCGCTTTGCCAGGCCCCACGGAAAGCTGGCACAGCCCTGCCCTGCACCCGCTGAAATCCTGGCCTGTTCAGCACCAGCTGGCGCTGATGTTCTGTGCTGTGCAGCTGGCACATTCCCTCTGTGCTTCCTGGCTTTGCCCAGATGCTCTCCCCTGAGCTGTACAGCTCTTCCTCCAGTCATGGAGATCTGGGCAGCCCCACTGGGCAGTGCTGGTGTCCTCTGCAGGTACCTGTCACTGCACACTTGTAGATTAAACAGGAGAACACAGCCAAGGGACACAGATTCATCACGGACCTACACCTGCCCCATTCCATGCATCCTCCAAGTCCTCCACACAGACCAGTAGTACCACTGTGCCCTTCCCAGCAAAGCAGGATTTCCTTCTCCATAGCATTCCCCTTTGTTGTTTCTCACTTGCGCCAACCCACATCTCCACCTACCATCAGTCTGGCTCCTTGCCCATGGACGGCACCGGTGGACACTTCTGAAGTCTCACGTGTATGTTTTATCCCTCCTGTCCCCAGGTTCAGATTCTTTTCCTGCTTACAGAAGCCCAGCATGTGTGCAGTATTCCTCACCATCGCCTTCCCCTTTCCCTAGTCCTGCCTGCTCCTTCTCTAGCCCCAAGCCATGCCCATACCTGCTCTGTTCATCCTGCACCAGGCAACTTTTGGCCAACCAACACCATCCAGTGCTGTATCTTCCTTCTATCTCCAGAGCAGCACCTTGGCCTTAGTGTGAAGAGTGCCTCTAAATGTGGAATTAATTGGTACTTTATGACCAGGAAACCAAAGCACCTTATTTGCAGATTAACCACTTTTTGCTCAGTTGGTCTCAAAAGAAGTGACTCATTGCTGTACATGTTAAATGGTCTGGCTGGTGATTAGGGAATGATAAAACAACGCAAAGACAAAATCCCCTGGCAGAGGAGGATTCATCTGCCAGATCTCATTTGGGAGGACATTGTAAGAACTTCATTACAGAGTTGCAGAAGTGTTGGTGGAACAGCCCACGGAGGTTGTGTAAGGGATTTCCAGAAGTCCCTTCCCAGCACCACCTTGGTGATCAACAGAAGATGAGATCAGCTCTGCCTGCCTGAGCTGTAACATCCATTCCCCCACCCTTCTGGTGACCTCTGTCAAGGCTGCATCATCCCAACATCCCACCTTAACCTTTCAGGATTAATTTTGTCGTTACTGCTCCTTAATGTATCACCAGGCACTGCCAAGAAGGATCTGAGTCCATCATCCTTGAAACAGCCTTTCCAGTGCTTTATACTGCTGTTGGAGCAGCTCCTGGTACCTTTTCACCAGGAGAAACAGCGCAGCTCCTCCACCTGTATTCAAGGTGCCCACCTTGGTCATCCATGACTGATGCCTTGGTGGGCTTCCCAATTTTCTGGGCCCCAATACTGGCCACAACAAAGACGGTATGATTTTAGGACAGAAACTCCTCTACCCTTTCAGTCTTAATCCAGGCCATGTTTGCTTATTATTTACAGAGCGGGATTTCTGTGTTTTGGACAAGGCGATCTAGAGAACTGTCCCAGAGTTGGTAATTCACTGTGCTAGTGACACCCAGACAGGACAGAGGAATGTGTCCAAACTGGGGCCTTTTTCCCACCTGGTCCCTCCACAAGCACAGCATGAGCTCTATTTTTGAGTGACCTTAGCATCCTTTGATACTAGTACTGGAACTTCCTTTACCCTCTGTGGAAAGCAGGATTAAATCCTTTGGCTATTCCCAAATCTCCCTGGGCGCAGGGCCCTCATCCTGTGAGTGTGGGATGCTCAGCTGAACAGAGGTCAGGCACCATCTGGAGCACAGCCTTGCTGCCAGCAACCAGTGCTGTGTACAGCCTTTGGGATCGCTGTCTTCTGATCTGATTTTAAATACTACTACTACTAGTATTAATAATAAAATTATGTTGGTTTGGCATCTATAAATGGGCAGTCTTCCCTGGAAAACTCCTCTGGGCTCAGAACACCCCCACACCTCACTGCCCACATGGGACCTGCCTCCTCCTGGGGAGCACAGCCAGCTCTGCATCCTTACCTGCAATGATCTGTGTGGAGGCTGCTGCCCACCACATGCACAAACATCCACTGTGGCCCTGGCTGGCAGGTATCCCCCATCCTGAAAGAGAAACATGTCACTGTTACGTACTTCCCTTGAAACCAGTGCTACCTGGAATAATGAAAAACAGAATGCAAATGAAGGTGGTTACTCAGCATCAGCCAGGCAACAGCAAGAAATGCAAAGAAAGCAGATAAAAATAATAATACATTTTGTTGGCTTTCACATACCATCAGTGGGAAAGGCAGAGGATGACCTTCAGCTGGGACATTGGTTCTTGGGGTGCCTGTGCCTCTCTCTGGGCCAGTGTCCCTGAAGTGAGATGAAGCAGCATCATCTGGGGCCTGGTGGCTCCTAGGATGTGCTCCTCCTTATGGAGAGGTCCTAAGGACTCCCAGGGTCTGCAGGGAGTTGGACACAAGCTCCCTAGGCTGTGAGCCCAGGTGCGTGGTTGTGACCTGGATGGTGCTCCCTGTGTGACTGGGGCAGTGACTCTGCTCTAGCAACCCTTGAGTGCAGCTCTGTGCCAGGTGTGAAGAGCAGCAAGGGCTGAGCTGCCACCAGGGAGAGGGGACCTCCAGCATCACATGCCGCTCACAAACGTCGCTGATTTATCCAAGAGCAGATTTTGCCGCAGAAGGCGCAGCCTCCCCACACAGGAGTGCCAGGCTGAGTGGCTGTGCAGCACCATGCCATGTCTGCAGGATAGTGCCAATGGCACTGCATCTCCTGGCCAGGAGCCCCAGAGACTTCCAATCCCCGCTGGAGCTGCGGCAGCAGTACAGATTACCCGGACACACCTTGGGGTTGAAGCACTTTGTCTGGATTGGGTGCATGTGCCCAGCTGGCACCTGACAGGTCTGGGCAACCCTCGGGCAGCCACAGGCACAGTGCTGGGCATGCTACCACTGCAAGGACAGGCCCTGGCAGCAGTAGGGACAGCTTTGGCAGCAGGAAGGACAATCTCTTGAGGCTGAAGAAATGCCAAATGCCAAGTGTTTCCAGGCTGATCTTGTCCTCTTACAGAGAGGGATGCTCCAGAGCTGCCTGCGAGAAATGTGCCTGGTTTCTGCAGGGACAGGCAGAGCAAGTGGAGTTCCCTCTGGCTGGTCTTCCACCCCATGATACAAACCCAGGGACATAAAGACTTGTCTCTGGTGGCAGCCCTCACCTGGGAACATGGCAGCCACTCCAAAGGTTTTGGAAGCAGGCTGAAGAGATCATTACAGGAGCAATTAGCTGCTGTTAGCCATGGGGGTCTTGGGACAGACCGACAGAGGGCTTTGTTCACCTCAGTAAATTAGTCTCAACTGCTGATGTAGCCTTGTTGTGGCCTTCTGTATGCTTGCACATTTCAGAGGGTCCTTCACTTGCCTGTTTCTGGGGAGGTTGGTGTGTCTCTGATGGTTACCTGTGCCACCTCATAAGCCAGTGGCTTTGTTGGAGCTCCGGAGCTTTTACGCACAGAATAGTCCTCCTGGGCTGCCCCATTCAGCCCAGCACAAGGTGACTGCAGGATCCCTCAGCTCCTTTCTACTGGGCATCCTCCTGTGCCAACGACTTGGCCACACAGCACCAGGTCCGGGTTGGAGGGGAAGTTTGACTCTCATTGCCACCAGGTTGCTGTGTCTGACCTCCATCCTGGCTCCCTGAATGGAGGTTTGCAGGAAATGAGGACCAGGACCCTCAATTCTCCCATCCCTCCTTTGTAAAGCAAGGCAGAGGGGTACATAGTCCAGAAGCTGTACAGAAGCTATTCTACAGATTCTGTAGTGGATACACAAGATAGTTTCCAAGCCTGGACCATAGACTGAGCTACGTAAAGATGCACACCAGTAGACAGTGCTGTTTTTACTGCTCCTTCTTCTCTAGACACAAATTTCAAGACAGATTCCTCATGCTGATACAAACCTGGGCAAAACCACTGGGGTTATTGTGCTGGAGTCATCAGCATGAACAGCCCATGTCCTGGCCACAGCGTGGCATCACAGCCAGCCTGGGTGTGTTGCACCTGACAGGTCAGCTGAAGCATCCTCACCCCAGGGCACAGGCACTACCTGAAAGTACCAATCTGTCACTTCAGACTGCAGTTTGAATTTGACAGGGCTGTTGGGCTTCTCAGCCTCTGCTCTTCTGCTGCCTCCATGGTGCAAATGCTGACAGAGGCTCGGTGCAGGCCAGGGGGTTTGTACACACGCTCCAGTACAGGAGTGCTGTGTGTGGGAACCAGACACCATATAGAACCCTCTCAGGGGCTGGAGACACACATGGCCCAGGGCTCAAAGTGGGGGAGGAGGAGCAATTACCAGAGTTCACATAAAATCATGTCTTTTAGAGCAAAACCTAGTATGTCTGGCTTTCTTCTAGAACAAACCCCTTTAAGCTGATTTGGGAATGTCTCAAAAGTGATTTGATTTGGCAAAGATTTGCACTGCCTGAAGTTAAGATCAATGCCTTTGGGAAATGCTTTGGCTAAACCCCTCTCTGCCTGCACCAGCCATACCAAGCCCCTGAAGGGGAGATTCCCTGAAGCTGAGCATCCATGGGACCACAGCCCAGTGCCAGGTGCAGGAGAGTCACCTGGGCCCAGCACACCGTGAGGCTTGGCCAGCGCTCTGCAGACAGGCTGTAGGGAGATCCACCAACCCTTGTTGCTGATGCTGTTACATTCCCAGAGCAGATGCATCCCTGCTGCTTGTGTTGGTCGCCTTCCCTGAGCACAAGTCCATTGGCTGCAGTCACGGGTCCCCTTCAGCAACAGAGGATTCATGGCCCTGTAAGAGACCAGAGCTGGGAAGTGGGAATGGGAGTGGGGGGGAGGCTGTATTCACACCAGCAGCAAAAGCATCAGTTATATTTACAAGGGTCTTTTGAGAGGAATTGTGTGGGAGCACTTGATGGTGGGCAGTGGCCCCCAAGCTGCCTGGATAATGGGGACAAGCAGGTCCAGCCACCAGGTCCCGTTGAGGACAGGAGTGCCAGCCCAGCCCCTGCCATGCTGCAAAGCGGGTGAGAAGCAGAGCTCGACAGCTGAGCACCCCTGGTGAGGCAGCAAGGCAGAAAGGGGATGGAGCTACTCTGGCAGGCTGCTGACTGCAGGCAGAGTCTTGGGCAGGGCACCCCTCTTCCACTGGCTGTGGCCATGGTCCCAGTCAGATCCAATGCAGCAGGAAGGATGATCTTCATCATCCTCTGATGCTGCAGCACATGTCCTTCCCTTCCTGGAAACTGGAGCACACCTATGCCCCTGTGAAACATGGAACCTGCAGGCAGCCAGAGGGGAGTGATCAGATTTTAAAACCTCTGCAAAGCTTGTGAGCAGCCATGAGTAATTAACGATGTCATCAAGACGAAATTCAGCATCTCATAGATGGTGTGGCAGAGCGGGTTAAGGCAGACTGACTTCTGGTGCAAGGTCTGAAGAGCAGCTCTGTACCCAGGTGAGATGCTTGGACACATCTGGGGCACCGCAGGACTCCCCAGCTCCAGGGGTCACCGTGGGCTGACCCTTGTGGAAACTTTCATACGTCAGGTGCCCTTCACTGGAGCTGACAGTGAGGAGGTGGTGGGCTCCTTTGTGGGCAGCTGAAGGGGTGGCTGAACTGCGTGTGGGTTTGGAGATGCCCCAGCCCAGATGCCTCTCAGCCCTGGCTTTGGTTGTTGCCTGCTGGGTTATCCTGCCTGTGCTCCCCACTGCCCAGCTGCAGGAGGAGCAGTCAACATCTGGCCTCTGCAGGAGACCCCAGGGATCCAGTAGACTGGTGTTTCCTTGGCCTTGGTCTAGGAAGTCTGCAAGGTAGACTTCAGCTGGAAACTCCCCATTCAAGGACAGAGATTTCCTTAGATGTGGTTATTTGAGGAAATTCCTCTGCCCTCAGGAACTTCTGTCAGATAAACTATATGACTGCTCTTGTAAATTTTCCTGTGGGATGATTTGGGATTATTAAGTGGTTTGCGGGGCTTTGCTGCTGTGGGTAATTGATGTCAGGGGAGATGGAGTGCTCTGCTCACCCTGCCCCTTCCTAAACCCTCTGCTTAGTCGGTGCTGTAGACCCAGGGGCTGTCCAACACTGCACTCTGCTCATGGCACAGGTGCAAGCCTGTGATGGATCACGCAGTGAGGACCTGGGACCATCTTTCCCCACTGGCCCCCACATGCCCCATGGGAGGCTGTCCCTGGGACACAGTATCACATCAATATCCTGCAGGCAGGTATGGAGCACAAACTACACATGAAAATTCACGTCTATGGAGAATTTATATTTAATCTTCTTTTGCTGTTGCTCTTCTGCAGCAGAGGAGAAGGACTGAGCAGGCAGCTGTGGTGTTCTGCATCCCCCTACTCTGTGGTGCACCGGCACACATGACCCTTGCCCCATGGACCCCACGAAGTGCTGCCATGGTCAGCTCTGGTGGGAGGAGCTGTCATCTTCATCTGGTCAGATCTAAGCCTGGGACCACCTTGTGGGCAACAGCTTTACCTGGGGGTGGAAAAGATTCACCACCAACAGTTTCCCAGGGCTCTCAGTGACATCCCTGGGACTTACTTTTTGCTTCAGTTTTGTAGCTTCTGTTGCTTTGGAGCAACCAGCTACCAGTGCTCCTAAACACTCCTCCAATGAACAGGAGTGAAGGGTGTTCAGCATGTTGCTTATCATTAGCCAGGTCCCTGAAAATCCATCACCAGCCTCCCACCTGAGATCTGCTCATCCCACAAGTGCAACCAAAGCACAGCCACTGCCCATCACTGCCCCTGGACTGAGACAACAGAAATTATTTCACAAATTCACATTATGCAGCCCTCATCTCTGTAAACACTGTTTCTCTCCTGGCACATTTTCCTGTCGTTGTCTCCAATTGATTTTGCTTCCAGCCATGTTTCCTCACCAGGCTCAACTCTCCCCAGGCTCCCATTGAGCACCCAGCATGACAGGAGGTCTGGTGCCCACATGAGCTTCATCGGCTTTGTTTTGCCCCAGAAGTTCATTCCTGTGACTTCTCCATCTGTCATTTCCTGGGGGAAGCTGGTTTGATATCCCCAGCAACTCCCTGTCTGTCTCTGTGGGAAGGTGACACTGGTGCCCCATGGTCTGTACAGACCCTTTCATCCCTTTAGGTCTCTGGGACGTTATTCCCAGGCCTCGCCCAGTTCTACCTTTCTTTATTCACAGGTTGTAAAGCCAGCCAGGCCCTGCTATAAGAGTTTTGCATATGGTTGTGCCAAGAAATTGTAAAATCCTGGAAATGAGGGAACCTTTGGGACCAGCTAATGTTAATACCAGCTAATGCCGTGCTGTTGGGGACCTGGCTGTCAGAAACTTCGGCAATGGAGACTTGAGTCCCTCCCTCTCATGACTGGGAAGATTATTAACCTGGCTTGATTTTCCCTGTGATAATGTAAACTGGCTTCTATTTGTGTTATCTGGCGTGGGCAGATTCCTTGTTGCAGGAATCATTTACATTCCTGCAGACTGCTACCACAGCCCCTTCCACTGCCTCCTACCATTAAGCAGTCGCACATTTGCTGCTTTTTCTTGCTGGTCATGTTTTCCAGGTCTCTGACATCCTTCTCTGGATCCTCTCCAACCAGTCCAAAGGGCAATGTCCAGCCGTAGCTGCTTTCTCCACTGCCACTGTGGAGAATGGCAAAAGCTGCCTCCAGCACCTCTGAGGCCCTCTCCTGGTTACACATCCCAGCATTGTATTTGCCCATTTTTTGGCTGTTAACCCCTTGCTCTGCAGTTATCTTTTGGCATGTCAAGTTCTTCCCCCCAAAATTGCTTCTTGCGACTGAATACTTTCTTTATACAATTCCTTGTTTACACAACATGCTGGTTGTGCTGGGATGCTGCCAGCATGGGGCTGTGATATCCTGCTCCCCGAGAGTGTTTTTCTAGTTTCTTAGTGATGGTGGCATGAAGGGGGAGCTTGGGGTTAGGAATCTGCCTACCAACATAATTCCCACACTTCCTACCTTTGTATTTTGCCTGCAGTCCTGTATTTCATGATCTCACCTGCTGACAGTGGCAGCTTGGAGGTGGTTATCTGAGCTGGGACCAGCACTGATTTCACACCCAAGTTAGGCTGGATGTGATCTGCAGCTCGCTGCTGATGGTTTTTTATGGACCTCTGTGTCACCAAGCTGTACACACTGTGTTTCCTGTTCTTTTGTCAGAAGAGAGAACCAGACAGCTCTCCTTGAGAAGCCAATGTTGGTGACTGCTGCCCCGTGCGCCACCCTGCAGGGGTCTTGGGCTGCTTCGCTTCTCCTCCTGGTGTTCCCCAGAGGTCTAAACCAGTTCTGAGCGCTTGGTTTTCTCTCCTTTTCAAAGAGCCACATAACAGTGCCCTTCTGCTGATGCAGCCCCCCAGTTTTGGCTGCATCCAGGCTCTGCCACTGCCTGCTCTGCCTGCACCCACAAAGGCTGCCAGACCTGGCCTGCCTGCACCGCTCGGTCTCTCTGAGCTTCCCAGCCCAGCTCCTGGCAGGGTTATTGTCTCTCACCAGTGCTGACTGCACACCCTGGCTGGTCCAGGCTGAGGCACCGAGGCAGTGAATGCCCTTGGCATGGCAGTATCCACCAAGGGCTTCCCCTTCCATGCCACACCATCAGCCCTGCCTTTGCCTACCCCCTTCCTCTCCACGTGCTCTCACTGCCCTGTCACCTACTCCCCTTTCTTTTTCCTTTGGTCTTCTTGATTTTGCATTTCAGGTGGATGCATTTACATTCAAACCTGCCTGCGTGCTTCCCGGTGGCTCCGGGAGTTTGGACACAGTGTGGGATGATCCCCATCCTGACATGGCTTTTTGGCATTACCATTGCTGTGGTCTCCCACAGCCTCTTTCCAGCTGGGCTGGTGAGCTGCAAACAGCAGACTTGGCCAGTCACAGGGGAAAGGAGGTGCTTAGGATGCACAAGGGCAGGGCAGCACTCAGCGGGCTCAGGGAAGTTGCTCTAAGGATGAGGCTTTTCCCAGGAAGCCAGACCAGGCCCTCGGCTCACAGAGCTTGGGGCTGGACATTTGTGGAGCTATTTGAACCCCACCTGAACAAAGACCTGAGCACCCTGCTCTCTATTCTTGGTCCCAAGCTCTAACTCATTCCCTCTGCAGGACAAGGAGCTCTTTCATGTCTGGGCAGCATTGATCCACTGATTTCCCCACACACTCTGCATACATGCCCTGGAGGTTAGAAGCAAAGCCAGAACTCTTCTCTTCTACTTGCCTCTTCTCCCCAGAAAATCACTTTTAAAGCCTTATGAATGCTTGCTGAACAGTCTGTCCCTGCTGTTCTAGTGCCGCACCAGCTACTCAGGTAGGGATGTTCTCCATCACCCCAGTGTCCTGGGTTTGGGGTGAGCCTGGCAATTGCTCACAGGATGGTAGCCAGGTTCTCCCTGGGTAGCAAACCAAATGTATCCAGCCTTCCTATACAAAACAGTACATTTCCCCTTAACTCCCTGCCTCTCTTTCCAGAACAAGCTTCATCCTTCCATATTAATATTCCAGTCACATGCCTGAGCGCACCAAGCCTTTGTTATGCCAATTAAATCATAATCTTGATCGCACATTTAGGCTTCCAGCTCCTTCTGTTTATCCCTCCGGAGTGCCCCAACAGGGTGGGCATGCAATGGGCTGAGCCCTGCTCTCCTCTGTGCCCAAGGGCTGCCCTGGGAATGCCACCTCCCTCCCGGGTCACCCGCAGCTCCTGCGAGTTGCAGCTGCACACCCATCCGTGTGCTGGGGGATTCGGCAGCGCTGGAGCTGGCCAGGCTGGCACCCTTCTCTTTCCAGCCTTCCCCCAGGAGGTGAGTGAGGGTGGCCAAGGAGGAGAGAGGACAAGGAGGAGCAGTGAGCACCCGAGCTGGGCTCTGAGCAGCATGTGCTCCGTGCAGCAGCCCCCAGGGCTGCTGGAGGCAGCTTTGGGCAGGGGTGACACTGCCAGGGCATGGCCTGCTCCCACCGTAAACTCGAGGGCAAAGGGCTGCCAGCAGGTAAGGGACTTCTGGGCCCCTCTGTGCTGCAGAGCTGGTGATGGTGCAAGAAAGGGCTCCGTGTGTCCCTGTGCATGTGTGTTCATTTCAGTCAGCAGCAGAGCATCAGAGCCAAGAAAAGCCACATTTGAGTTATTCCAGCTGTAGGGCCACACCTGGACTTTTTCAGCGTCTGGTGTAAATCCAAAATCTGGACACACTTCCCAGGGTGTGAACCCTCTCCTGAAGCTTTGTGCTTTGTCATCAAGACCAGCTTGGACAAGCAAGCCCACCCAGTGCTGCCTGGAGCAGCCCCAGGCAGCAGGATGCTCCCTGCCTGTGCCACCCCAGCACATGCCATGGATTTAAGGCAGGGCTCTGCTCAGAGGAGCCACATCCTTGTTTCCCAGAGGCAAACCAACTCACAGCAGAGCCCAAGGGAAATCAACAGTGCAAAGGAAAATTAGCTCACTAAACAACCATCAGCTCAACACGAGGAACCTCCTGTCCTTCTGCTGCATCTGCAGATCTTGGCTGGATGTGGCCAAGCCCAGCTGCTGGGACAGCAGCAGGAGGGCACGCTTGCTGAGCTGCCCAGTGTTCCCAGCACCTATGTGGGCACTGGGCATCCCTGACCTGGCGAGGTGAGCAGGACAGCTTTTGGGAGCTGCTTATCTAGAGCAGCCCAGGGTGAGGGATGGGGCTGGGTACCAGGTATGGGATGTGCCACTGGCCCTGTCAGCACCCCCAGGGCTGGTCACAGGGGATCAAAAGCACCCAGGGCTGCAGGAGTGGAGGCAGAGCCAGGTTCTTTGCTCTGCAGTGGAGGAAACAAGGAACAAGGGGCAGACACTGGGACAAGCAAAGCTCAGGCTGGGGCTGGAGATTTCCAGCAACCCATGAGTCACCTTGCCATCCACCAAGCCAAGGTCTCCACTGAAGATGAGCAGGGAAGAAAACAGGGGAATTTTTCAGGTCTGCTGAAGCTGAATGCCATGGGATAGGGAAGTTTCCTTGCTGAAAGCAAAACTCATTTTCCTTTTCCTTGATACAATGAAATAATTATTTCCCTTTGGAAATGTCACAGCAATTCTTAGGGAACTAAAGCAATTTGATTCCTCACCATCCTGTTACAAACCCTGGTGAACCAGCGCAATTATTTAGTGGGAATTAAAGGTACTGGTTGTTTTGGTTGTTTCCAGTTCCCTGCACGGACAGAGCATTGGACTGTAGATCCCTGCTGCATATCCCTCACCAGCCCACAGCTGCCTGTCAGGGACCTGCCTGTCCCCACCACAGCCCAGTGGCTGGTTTGGTGCCTGTGGTCAGCAGTGCCCACCCTGGTGTGCGACACAGTGCCTTGGGACGGCACCCCAAGGCTCCTTGGGCACCCCCAGCCCCCTGGCACCATGCAGCCCTGGTGGGGTGTGACGTGGCCCTGGGGCATTGGCTGTGTGACACTGACGGGGAAGCACCACCAGTCACCCCTGTGCTACATACGAGAGTGAAGGCAGAAGAGCTCTGGTGTTTCCAAGGGAATGGCTGCTGGCAGGCAGTGTGCACTGGCATCCCAGAAAACCAAGGGTGTCCTGGGCAGTAACACGGGCAGCAGGGTGAGGGGGGAGATTCTCTCCCTCTACTCCACTCAGGTGAGACCTCACCTGCAGGGCTGGCCTAGTTCTAGAGCTCCCAACATAAGAAGGATGTGGAACTGCTGAAGTGAGTCCAGAGGAGGCCACGGAGATGCTCCCAGGGCTGGAGCCCCTCTGCTCTGGAGCCAGGCTGGGAAAGTTGGGGGGGCTCACCTGGGAAAGAGAAGGCTCCAGGGAGACCTTAAAGCCCCTTCCAGTGCCTAAAGGGGCTCCAGGAGAACTGGAAAGGGACAGAACAAGGGGCAATGGTTTCATACTGCCAGAGGGCAGGGCTAGATGGGATACTGGGAAGGAATTCTTCCCTGTGAGGAAAGTGAGGTCCTGACACAGGTTGGGCAGAGAAGCTGTGGCTGCCCATCCCTGGGAGTGTCCAAGGGCAGCTTGGAGCAACCTGGGCTGGTGGAAGGTGTCCCTGCCCATGGCAGGGGGCTTGTACTAAATAATCTTTGAGGCGCCTTCCCACCCAAACCAGTCTGTGATTCTGTAAGTGCCATCAGTAAGTGGGGCTGAGCAGGGCTGTGCAGGGGTGGGTTGTGTCCTCCCTGTCCCTTGTGGAGTGTGAAGCCAAAGGCTGAAACCCATCCTGTCCTGCCCCAGACCTGCTGCCCTGTGTTCCTGGTGGCTGCTTTCAAACTGTGATGAGAAAACTCTGCTCCACCTCTTTGATTTCCCCCTCGCAACAAGGTGCCTGGATGCCCACTTTGGTTTTTAGGTTAAGCTTCCCTTGTCATTATTCCAGCTCATTCCTTTTACTCTCTGTCCCAGGACTGGGCACAGTCCATCTCCATGAGGATAACCCAGTGGTCGGGGGCACCTGGTGAAGCTGGAGGGAGCTGTGTGGGACAGGCTCAGCCCCAGTGCAGAAACTCTGGGTCTGGGGCAGGCCAGGAGCTTGGTATGACCTACCTCTGAGGCAGAGTTTTGTTCCCTTGGGGTGAATTGGAGAGAAATAACAATGAATGATTAGGTAGATTTATTTTGAAGCAATTTAATTGCAGAGGAAAGGAGGAAGGTAGCTGGTTTTGTTCTTTTCTATAAAACTATAAAAATACCATGAAGGAAATACATGAGGAAAAGAAAGAAAAAGAAGGAAAGGACAAGAGTAGATAGTGGAAAAATATCACCACCCATGGATCCAGTGAATCCAATCATTGCCATTTCTATGACCGTGGTCAGAGTAATGGTCACAGTCTTGATCTGCTGGGAGTGGGGACCCATGAAACAAAAAGTTGGATTATAGGCATTCAAGCTGGCATGGGAATGGCCATATCCCTCCCCAGGGCGGGGATCCTTCATGCAACAGTGTGTGGCATGCACAGCTTTCTGATGGAGAGTTCCTGAAAAGAGTCAGGGGCTGCTTTGGGATCCTTGGGGTCATGATTCCCCTCTGCTGGTCTTGCCTGCTCTTTGACAACACTTCTGCACTTGATCTGTATGGTGCGTGGTCACCACGGACCTGAACAGGAGAACTGGCTCAGGAAAGGTACTGCCCTGCCTTCATACAGCCCCCCTTTCCAGGCACGTCCTGTTCTAACTTGCCCACTTGAACGGTCATCAGTGTATGAGGAGTAACAATGCATGAACTCCTTACTGTCCAGGCTTCTACAAAGCTGAAGAAGTACCCACTGCTCATTCCCAGCTACTGCCCTTCTCCCTGCCCAGCAGCTGCCACCAGAAAATGAGTTTTCCTTAGTGTGGAGCTGTCAGGGGTTTATTGAACGTGGTCACAGCGAACAGGGGCCTGGAGACATTATTTTCGCTGTCCCAGGCAGTGCCATGGGACACAGGCAGCCAGAGCAGGTCTCTGCTGGCTGCAGGAGGCAGCGCTCTGCCCAGAAAGATGCTCCTGAAGCACATGGGAGCGTCAAACAGGACAGTTTTCAGGCTGTGCATGGAAGCAGAAGTAGCGGTGGGTGACAGCAGAGGCTGGAACTGCAGCAGTGCCTGCACGGGCTGCGGTTCCTTTGTGCCCACTGGGCTTGGCACTCGCTGGTGGCACTGGGAGGTGTCCCAGGGGCAGCTGGTGGCTGGCTCTGCCAACATCTCCCACCTGGAAGGCCAGGCAGGGGGCAGAGCAGCTGCTGGGGGCATCATTGTCACCAGTGGCTTTCCTACATCACACTGACCACAGACCAGCATTGGTGCTGGCTCTGGGCAGCTGCTGGGCCTCCCGGGCAGGTGGCAGGCCATGATGGCATGGGGCTCCAAGGGCCTCAGGATTATGGGGTGATGGGGTGTTGGGGTCCTTTGAGGCTCAGGAGGTGTTTAGTCCCAGTTCCTGTGCACAGCAAGGCCACCCATGCAGTTGGAGTGGGCTGCACATCTCTCAGGATGGAGCCTCTGCTGCAGAAGGAGTCTCCTCAAGCTGACAAACACTGGGACTAGGGGTTTTGGGCTAGCTCTGCTGGGAGGAGGGGGCCCAGTGGGCTGGGCACAGCCTCCCTGGGCAGGGGGCCCTGCCTGCTGCCTGCTCTTCCAGGCAGAGGGCCGTGGTTCCCACGCACTGAGCAGGCAGCCACCCCAGGGCCGGGCTGCTCCCGCTGCCCCGGCACACGCCAGTGCCCCATCCTGCCAGGGAAGCTCCAGGATGTGCCCGTGGTGCCAGGGAACTCCGACCCAGAGCACGTGGGGGCTGTGCCCGGCGGCCGGTTCCTGCTGCATCCCAGCCCTGCTCCTCCATCCCGCTGTCTCCGGTGCCCTGAACGCCCCATCCGCTCTCGCCCCGTCCCGTCCTGCAGCTGGCACTGCCACCAGCTCCTGCCTCAGCCCCACCGGGGCAGGCGCATCGCCAGGGCCACGCTCCGTGTGGCACGGCCGTGGCACGAGCGGGCTGTGCCTGCGGGGCCCGGGCACAGTGCCCAGTGACACCCGGGGTTGCCTTCACCCTGTCTCCAGCAGGAACCTCATCTGGCCCAGTGAGCCAGACGGAAGCCTCCCCATGGCCAGTCCTCGTCCCTGTTCATTGCCCTGGGGTGTTGCAGGGCTGTGAAAAGCCGCCTGCCTGGAGAGCAGCTCCCCCCTCCCCCCACAGAATTTCCCACTGGAATAAATACAGCCAGTATTTCTGAGCAAAACCTGGAGGGAGCAACACGCATCCCCTGGCCCATCGTGCCTCTGCCAGGGAAGGGACCTGGAAGCCAAGCCAAGGTTGGGATCATCAAACCCCCAAGAGCTGCTGCCCAGGACACAGTGAGGACTTGGGAGTGAGCTCTGGGAGTTCTTGGTGGGCATGGGTTTGATAAATCCCAAAAAACTCAGATTAAGGTTTTAGTTTTAGCCAGGCCCCAATTCTGTGGGTCATGTGGTTAGGGACAAGTATCAGCTGACTTAAGTGACCAGTGAGGTATTTCATCCCA
>JAWWEU010000053.1:429091-464323 GCA_035583155.1 Acropternis orthonyx | reverse complement strand
TCTGTAAATATATGTGTATATACCAGTTTCAGTTTTAAGGGTTTTTTTTCCTCACTTCTTTTAACTGAAACTCTGTCCCGTTGGGAGGTGGTTGGCATTTTGCCAAGAGTCAAGCCAAATCAATAACAGCACGCAAGTGTGCACTGGATCGCCAAATGCAGCAGTTCCTGCCTGCAGCCAGCACCTGGATCAGCACAACCTGCAGCCCCTGGGGAACAACGGGGGCTCTCAGCATCCTGCACTGGCTCCTGCCGGCCATCCAGCTCCTGGAGCAGGGAAACTTCGACGAAGTGGGAGGTTTCGGGGCTCCCACTGCACCGATGCTGCTGCCCTGGAGCACCCGTGGCCGCATGGCCGGGCTCTGACAGGCAGAGCTTCTGTGCAGCGCCACGAACGGGGCCCACCCAACTGCTCCCAGACCGCCACAAGCTGCCAGGAGCAGCTCCGGGTGCCCTGGGATGGCTGGAACGGAGCTTGGGATCACGGGACACATCCTGAAAAAGGAGGGCCCCCCCTGGGGAAGAGGAGTCTGGGGGCAGCACCCCTCCCTCCCAACTCTCCCCCCAGCCTGGGATCCTCCCAGCCTTCAGCAGGAGCTCCCAGTGCTCCCAGCTCTCCCAACATTCCTGACCCCCTCCCACCTGCTGCTCATCGACACTGTTAAAATAAATTGGCAAAATAAACCTCATTTGGACCATAACTCAATTTTCTCACCCTGAAAGGCAGAGTCCTGCAGTGGATCAGCAGCAAGTCCCCACAGGCTCTGGCTGCTGGGGAAGACAGAGCTGTCGCTGCGCTAATGAGTGAATTAGCTAATGAAAACAGTATTTAAAATAATCACAATATTTCTTTATTTGCATGTAAAGATGACATAATAAAAGATAATTAGCAGCATGTGAAGCAGTTCTACTACTCAATTTTCTCAGTTTAGCTAATTAATTATCTTAGTAAAATGCATCATTATGGCTAATTTTAGAAAATCCAGCAGCTGCAAGGTCAGAGTGGGAACAATTTCAATTTGTAATTGGAAGAAACATGAAAGTGAGTCAGATAATCTTTTATTAGATAATAATAATAATAATAATAATAATAATGAATCACACAGGCACGTATTTTAAGAGGCAGAAAATGCACTGAATCATTTACTAATGTCATCAAACGGGCTTCTCTCAGGGGCTGCTGGGGGAGCGCTCAGCTCTCGGCCCTGCCTGGAGGAACGTGGGCCCCCTGTGGGCTTGGCCATGGCCCTGGGGGGCTGGGGCACGATGGACGGGCTGCCCTGGGCCTCCCCCTGCCCCCAGCCTGTGCCTGCAGCTCCCCCAGGCCTGGGCAGGGCAGCCCCAGCAGACCACCCTCCTGGCTGGGGGGCTGGGCACAGGGGGGCTCCTGGCTCCCAGCAGGGATGTGGGCGGTGGGCACGGGTGGCCTGTGCTGGGGAATTCAAAACACAGTCCGGGGCCGTGGCTGGGACATGGTGGGGAGGGAGCACAGGACCCCCGTGCCCACTCCCAGCCCTTCTGGGCCACCCCTGCTCTGCACTGAGGGCAGGGTTTGCCACCCAAAAGCAGCCTGTTGCCCCCAGAACCGGCAAAGGTGGTGATGCCCAGGACTGCAGCTCTTCCAGACCCACCAGCACCAGTGCCAGGGCCGGGCATCAAGGGCTGGGGAGCCCATCTCTGCCTTCCCTGTGACACCTTTGTAAGGATCCCTGGGGTGAGCCCAAGGTGTGTCAACTCTTCCCCATCACACTCCACTGGAGTGCCAGGCACAGCTGGGCCCCAATGTGCAGGGTGGGTGCTTTTGGTACGGGAGAAATACAATAAATGTAGTGTTTGTTAATAATAATATAATAATATAATTTATAAAAATAAATTTAAATAAGCAGCAAATCCGATGGCTCTCACAGGAAGTAGAAAGCAGGTTTAAACCTCACCTGTGCCCAGGTGAGTCTCCAGCCAGCTCCCGTGGCTGCTGCCATGCCCTGGGTGCTGCCCACAGTTTCTGGAACATCACTGGGAATGAGGAGCATCCCCAAAGCAGCACACAAAGCCAAAAGCTAGAGCTGAGCGCCCTGGGATGCTCCTGGTTGCCACAGCAACATGCTGCCCTCCTCCACGGTGCCGAGGTGACTCGACCCACACCCTGGGATGACCCAGTGGCCTCCACAGCCCTGGGGTACCCGGCCAATGTGGCCACTGGGCAGCCCAGTGTCACCAGCATGGCCCAGAGACATCCCAGCAGCACTGACGTGGCCCAGGGACACTGGGGACATAGCTGTGGTCCAGGGATGCTCTGGAAGCACCAGCACAGCCCAGGGACACACAGTCAGCACCTGCCTGGCCTGGGGACATCCCGTTGTCACCCACCATTGAAGTGACTGTGCTGGGAGATGCCACCAGCCTTGGCTCAGCCCAGCTCCACCTTCAGCCTCTTCCCTCCCTCCTGGCAGATGTGTGTTTGCTCCCAGCAGCCAACTAATATTTTTTCAGTTTAAGGCAATAACTAAATTACATTTCACCTGGAAAATATCTGCAATGCAATTTGGCTTCATTTGCAGTCAGAACCAGCCGTGCTACGGTGAGAAGAACGGGTGTCTTGGGTATTGGTGTGAGGTGCTTCTGCTTCCTCAAGAAGTTTATAGGAATTGAGCTGATGAGGATGACAGAGGATGCTGAGGACAAGTCATCTCCTCTGCATCCTCCCTGGCAAAGCTGCTGACCCCTCTGCTTGCCCGGACTGGGCAGTATTTGGGGTGCTGCTGGCTGCTGTGTGCCCCATGGAGCAGCTCCCCTTAATTAAATGGCAAATTTAGAAGTTCATTCTAATTTCTGGCTGTGGCAGAGGGTGAGATTAACAGTCCCTGGGCTGCTCCACGCTGCAGCCACTCTTGTCTCACCCTTGGGTTTGTCACTCCTGTTGTCACTCCCATCACCTGGGTGCTCTCTCCCAGACGATGCCCGGGTGCGCTGTGGTGGTTCTGTGGCTGCACTCACAGCCTTGGCATCCAACCCCTGCGGGGCACAGGGGACCTTCCCCAGAAACCAAGGGGCTGCCCGGGGCTGCTCCCAGCCGGGCACTCCTGCCCCCACGACCTGGTGGCTGAGAAGCCACTGGAGTTGCCTTTGAGCTCCTGGGCTCGGAGCCAAAGCTTGTTCTTCACCGTGCACTCACAGCCCCTCATGGCAAGCACCACCCGTTCCAGGGGCTCAGCTGATGGAGAGGCACACCCAATCCAAGGCTCTTAGGTGAGATTTCCAGCCTCCTGAAATAGCTGAGCAGTGACTGATTCCTCCCCAACACCCTCCTCCTAAGGGCCCCAGGAGGTGCTCTCAGCCCCCTTGACCAGTCCCTGGTCCTGCTGGGAGCTCCCCCAAGGCTGCGGGACAGGATGGTCCGAGGAACTGCAGGTGCCACCCTGTTCCCATCCGCAGCACCGGGGCCGGTGTGTGGCACCTCACAGGGGGGCTCAGGGGCTTCTGTGACCCAGGGTCGGGCTCCGAGCATCCCCACACCCACAGCTCAGGAAGGGGGGGATGTACCTAATGCTCAGCCTGCCAGATTTATCAGTGAAACTGGGAAAAGAAGAGGGGGGGCTGGCAGCAGCTCGGGGTGACCAGTGCTGGGGCAGGATGTGGCACCCAAGTGCAGCACGTGGCAGGAGGGATCTGGGCCACTGGGTGACCTGCCACTTTATTTGGCCAGGGACAAAGAGCCTGTCCACTTTGGGCTGAAAACCTGAGTTAGCAGAATTGCAGGAAGGGCAAGGATTTTGGAGGAGGCACAGACACCAACTGAGGAGCTGCTCCCTACACAGCTCAGGCATGGCCTGAACCTGCCCTCGGAAAAGGGAAGTGGTGGGAAGGCCACTGGAAGAGCAGCAGCATGCAGAGGCCCACGGTGAGGATGAAGCCTGTACGAGGGGGCAGGACACCGGGCAGGAACAGCCAAGGGTCCCCAGGCCCTGGGAGAGGGCTGGGCTGCTCTGCCAGGGCCTTTTGCTTCCTTCCTAGGAAAGAAGAAAGCATCAGGTTCCAACACCAGCCCCAGAACACCCTTCCTGTCCCTGGCCCTACGCTTTGGGACAGTGGGGGAAGATATTTAACTATTTATTGCTCCCTTCTGTGATTCTTTAGAGATCAGTGTGGGACCTGCCCTAACCTTCCCTGAAGCATCGTGGTGAGGGAGTTTGGGCAGGTGGCACCAGTTGAAGTTACCAAAGACAGAACCAGCAGGAAAACAGATGTTCCCATGTCCCAGCTTGAGGTTTCTGGAACGGTCACTTCAGAGTTTTTGTTCCAGCCCTCAGGTATGTGGAGGTGTGGGCAGCTTGGGAAAGGCTCCAGAGCTGCTGCAAAGGTGAAATCACAGGGACACTGCAGGGCCCCTGCCAGAGAATCAGCCCCTGCACTGCGGCAGGAGGCACAGACACACAGACAGGGGCCTGCAGTGCGACCTCATCCCCTTCCTAGGCAGCTCAGAGATGGTCCATGAGGATGTGGCTGGATGGCACTGACAAACCCACTCTCTACCTCAGGCCTCTTAAAGCCATCCCAGTTCCCCAGGTCTCACATCACCCTCGTGGGACACGGAGCCCTCCCACACTGCTGCCCCGCTCCTCTCCAAATCCAAACGTGAGCAGTCACACCCTTTCTCCCGCCTCTGTCTGGGCAGCAGAGCCACCCCTCCCACTCACAGGGCTCCTTGGCACACCTGAAGCCCACAGCTTTATCCCAGCACCTTCCCTGGCCTGCTGGCAGGTGCCTGGAGTGGCTGCACCAGGGGGGACCCTCACCTGAGGTGGGAAGCAGCACATGGAGTGACCAGAGAGCACCAACATCGCAGGAGCATCCATCTCCCTTCAACAGCTGCTTTTCTGTGTTCTCATTCCCCAAGCTGGTGAGATGCAACATGATTTCCTTCCCTATAAGCCAGTGTGCTGTTCCCGTAGCTACTTGCACGTGCAATTCTGCTACCTCGGTCTGCTACTGCCCTGGGAAACATCTCTGTCGGAGACTTTCAACTACAGCTTTGAGAAATATTAAAAACTGACTAGTGCAAAGTTACTAGATAAGAATCTTTAAAATTTATTGGACTAATTGTGTTACATTCAATGTTTGATGTGTTTCTCCTGGACAAAGAATTGGCATAAATACAAACAAGCCTTTGTGTGCCTTCCCTAAACAAATAAGAGATAAAGTACTAGAGACAAGGGAACATAGTTCACATCTTCATATTTACATTTTGCCTTTACTTTACAACTTAGCGCCAGGAATATTTACAGAAAAATACAATAAGAACAAAAAGTTCATGTCTTGGCAACATACAGGTATTCATACAAATTGTCTATGACTGAAGCACAAATCTGGCATTCTCAATTCTAACTGCTCCTGCTAAATCCATTGGGAAAAGGGCTGTGTTTGCCTTCAAAGACATCACTCAATTACACAACCATGAAATCACATAAAATTTGTCTGTGAGGCTGAAATTTAGTTCTCTCCTCTTCCTGGGCATGCAGAACCTCGTGGATAGAAATACTGTCACCTCCAGAGAAGCCAGCACATAAAACCCAGAGCTGCTCCTCCCTCTGCCTCACGCACCCTGCTCCCCACACTGACACCCAAATTTCCACAGGCACTCTCCTCCCCCTCTCCTGCTTGCTGTTAAGGTTCTAATGCCTTTTAGCTTTAAAAGAAACGCTTTTCTTTCAAAGAGTCTCTATTAAGGTACTAACATTTCTGTAACTCCAACACTCTGTTTAACAAGATGATGGTGGTAACCTCCTGCTCTGTTAAACAGAATTATGACCCCAAACAGAAAGGTTTGATGAAGAGTCTCAGTTTAGTTATTGTGGAACATTTGCAGCTCAGTGTCACCTACACAGAAGTCAGTGAGGGGGCCAGCGCTCGTCACCTCTGATGGACAGGGGGGACACTGACCCAGACCACTCCAGCATCAGATCGAAAACCCCCTGCAGCAGTTTGTGATGTAAAAGAAGTCTGGATTCTTGACTAACTCTTGCAATTGCTGTGGAAATAAACCTCATTTGCTTTGACACTTTAGGGGAAAAGCTCTCAAGGCTGTACCCTGGACTAGCTGAAGCCATCAGTTTAGCCAGACTTCAACAGGAGATGGATGTAATTCCCAAATTGGTGGTATACATTTTGTTATGAAGCCTGAGACCTCCAAACACACAGGAAAAGGAGGGACAGTCCCCACAGGCACAGCTCTGCCCAGGGTGCCCTCTCCTGCCACCAGCATCCAAATCACAGGGGAGGGCAGTGCATTCCTGCATCACAGTGTTTCTATACTGCACTGGGACTTTTGGAAGGCTCAGAGTGAATCTCACCACTCACCGTGGCCTGCTCAGCAGCTGGTTCTACAACTCAACTGATATCCCCCAGGACTGGGAGCGGCCACAGCGTGCCCAGGTTTCCTTCTTTCCAGACCTCTGCCAAGTCCCGTTGCTCTCACAGCTGTTCCTGCTCCCATGGGTGCCAATCCCACGCTTCAGACAAACGTGGAAACAGGCCAAAGACGACCCTTCAGCCAAACACAGGCTTTTTCAAGAAGTAAATCTTCAGGCAGTCCAGTTGGTTACCTTGGACTTGCCAGAAACCACCCAGGGTTTCCCCAAATGCCCATCTCTGTGTTTCTGACTGCACCCAACTGCCTGAGAGCAGCACCTGGCGCAGCTCAGAGCTGCATCACCCAGGACTGGGGGTCGCTGGGATGCCATTGATGTGCAGACAGGGGGTTGCTCAGGATGTCTATTGGTTACACATGCACTGCTCATGCCTTTTAAACCAGTGAACTACAGTGTGTTTGGCCACTAATTGGATCCAGTAGGTACATACACAGTGTGGGTAAATTTCAGTGTCCGCGCATGAAATTGCTGCTGGCAGGAGTCTGGCAGAGGACTGAGGCTGGCCAAGGTTCCCTGCACAGCTTGGCCAACACACCCAGATGCTGCCCTGGGGCTCCTCCTGCCATGTGCTGCCTGGGCAGCACACAGATATGGGCCAGCCAGCACACTTCCTGCTACAGGAGGTTTCTTTGGGTGGTTTCATTTTTTTCACTTTTGATTCATCTGGATCGAATTCCAGAGCTCCTGAGTTGAGAAGTCAGTGCACTTGTCCCCTGCAACAAGCACACATCGCCTAAAACCTGCTTGGATGACAAGCTGAAAGTCCTTTCACATGTGGTTTTAGGGGCCTGTGTTTCCATGATCTTCTTGTCAAAAACCACACAGAAAGCCAGGAACGAGGTCTGGCCTTGGCAGGTAATGAAACAATTAAGACTGCTCCAGGTCAGAACTGTTGCAAAAAGTAACTCAAATACCAAAACTCAGTGGCTGACAGGTATTACTGCAATGCATAGCACAGCTAATAAAACCATTTCTGAAATAATGGGAGGAGCTCCCCAAACTCCTGCTCACTTCCCTCTTCCACTCCCTGCTGCTGGAAGGATAAGGACCCGAGCTGCTGCCAGTGAGCACAGGCTGCACCTCCCCAGTGCTGCAGCACCAGCTGGGATGTGCCAGGAGCCAGAGCCTGCTCCCAGCGCCCACTGCACCTCTGAGAGCCCCACTGTCACACCTGTGGCTGCAAATCCCTTCGCCCAGCACACCCTCCCAGTCCTGAACACATCAAATCCACGGGCTGAAAGTGAAAGCTCCTCACCCAGGTGGAAGGGAACCACTGCTGCTGGGTGTGAGAACGTACAGGAGACTCAAAACTATCTGAAGTCCTAACTCCAAAGGGGCTTTCACAGAATTGCAGTTAATGGGGAAAAAGAAGAGTTCTTGAATTTTCTTTTCAAGCTGTTTTAGTCTGTTTAACAGGAGCTTCTGAAAAGTGTTGTAGAAGCTGCGAAAACTGCTCATGCTATAAATAACAGGGAGGAGGCAGCCCCGGAATCTCAGATTTCAATCCAATGGAAGGAAGGCAAGCCATGTTTATACTTTTTATGGAAATGGTGAGTAGGTGACACAGATACTTCAAAATAAATTAAGTAGTTGCATAAAAAAAATTATTAAAAAACCCCCACCAAGCTCCTGAAATTAAATGTGACATTTTGCAACAGATCTGAAAGTCATAACCTTGCTTTTATATAACCAAAAGCTCCTATCCAGTAACAACTTCCTGTTGGAAAGTCAGTTAATTTCAGGTGGTGGTTGTTGTCAGCAGGACAAATCTCGACTCACTCCCAGCCCTGGAGGGAATGGCCACACACAGCATCTGGGCTTTGGATTTCAGGGCCTGGTGTTTCCAAGCAGTCTTCCTGCTCTTGCTTTTGGTACACAAATGGATTACAAGCAGTGAAGGATCTTCTGTTGAGCGCTGAAGGGGGACTGAAAATGCCTTTGAAGTTGTTATAGGGATAGTTAATGCTCTGAAAACAGACTTATCCAAGGAGAGATCCTCTTCCTTCCCCTTGGACACGTGGGTGCAGCGAGGTGTTTGATGGCAGGTTTGGCTGTATTCTGTTTTCCATCCTCATATGCAGAGATGGCTTTACTCTGATTGTTTTGCTCTCAGAGTGAGACACCTACAGTTCCTAATCAGTCTGGAATGGATGATTGGGTGAAGAGATTATGTTGCTAGCACCCAGGAAGACTGAATTCAGTAATCTTCTGAGGGCAGGTGAATTAAGTCAATATCCCAACTGCAATGTTTTGGATTCATTTCTCATTCCTCCCACATGGTATCTGCTGACTTGTGCTAGAACATGACTTCCTGAATTCCAGCAGGCTGAGGAAATTCGTTGTTGTTATTTAACTGTTTCCATTAGTGTAGCCACCAAGCTCTGACCTAACTGTCCTGGAAAGGTAGTGACCTAGGGGTTGCAGTTCTTGAGCCCAACCTCCTGGAAAAGTGAGGTATAAAACTCGGGCTCCAGCTGCCTGTTCCGGTACTTATTGACAATATCCGCTATTTTCTGTTTTCGGCGGACGTGGGGGGGGTTGTATGAATCACTTTCCAGCCTCTTCCTCCGACAAATATTTATTACTGTCTGCCTCACTAAAAAACCTGAAAAAGAAACAACATTTGAATCAAGTTTAAATTCAAGCCTGCACCCCATTGCTGGCTTCCCAGCTGAAGACAATGCTGGGGGCTGTCCCACATAAACCCAGGGGAGATGTTCAGCACCACCAAGTCAAGAACTTCTCTCCACTTGCAGTTGACAGTCACAGTCTCTAGGCCTGCAAGGACCTTCACTGGGAAAAACAAAGAAAGGGACTCACTCAGTGGTACCCTAAACTGGCTGGAGGAGGAGGATTTCTCTGCTTTTCCAGAGCCAAGCAGCTGCCTGCAACAGTGCCCTTGGGACAAGAGGGCAAAGAACCCAGGGCAGCCAACGCAAGGGCTGCAGTGCCATAGCCCTGGCCATGCCACACGGGGACAGCAGAGCTTGGGCAGGCCCTGAGGCTGCACCAGGTAATGCCAAGGGAGCCCTGAGAATGAAACAAGTACCTGTCAGTACTTTTTTCCAGCAGGAATTGCAGGGCCTTCCACTTGGAAAGGGGATGAGGAAAGACCTGATGGGTCGTGGCTGAAAATGGGTTTCTCTTCCCCTCACTGCCTTTTCACCCCGCTAAAACTCACACTGCTGGGATGTGGAGGAAGGAGGAGGTGGGGAACAACAGTAGTATTTGGCCAAAGCTGGCAGTGAACTTTATTTTATTATATTCTGAAATGAAATTCCTTCCCCACTTTGCTGTTTCATAAGCTCTTTCTTATAGGCAGAAAGTCTTCCTTATTTAGAGGATTTAATTCTTGACTACATACAAACCACAGCTGCTGAACTTACAGACAAGACAAATTTCACTATATTAACAGTCCTGATGCAGTTGAAAAACAAACCCAAGTCTAGGAAAACATACCGGATTCTTTTTCAGTAAAAGCCACTGTCATCAGCTGAATTCATAAATGTGATTTAATGGCTCAGTCTGTCTTCAATTTCCCCATCACTGAATTATGCATGCAAACCCCAGGACCTGAAAGTCATCCCCTACAAGAGCAGTTTTATGGCTAGGTACAGGTATTCTAATGTTTATTGCTTCATTTTGCTCTGTCCCGCGAACTGCTCTCACTGGGTGAGATTTCCAGTTGCTAAAGCTAAGTAGCACCAATGCCAAGATAGATCCACGAACCATCCAGGAACAGAGGAAAAGGCAGAGGGCACACACCCTGTTAACACAGGCCTGCATGGTATTTTTATTGAGCACATTAGGAAGTCTTCAGTTGCTCTGGTTTTAATCCCTGTCTGGCTCCTAAACCAGAAGGGACACACAGCATGCCAGCACAAAGATCCAGCAGTCCCCTCTGGCAGCACCTTGGTTGTCTGTGCCAAACATCAGGGTCACATTTTTGAATCTCTCCTGTCTAAACAACAGACCCCGTTCCCATTCCCAGCCCAGCCCCTCTCTCCTGCTGTGCTGGCAGCCAAGCACTGCCCACCTGCTCCCTCTGCTGTTCCTGCTCCTGCCACAAACAACACGGCTTTTGTTTGTTCTGCCATGCCCAACACTTCCAGATCATGTCTTTTGCAGATGTATTATTACTAGGAAGAATAAAAATAAAACCACAAGCCTTCCTCAAACCCTTTAGCTTACCAAGAGCTCTCCTACTGACTATCATTCCATCCACCAGTGGTATAACCATGTTGAATTTCCCAGTCGCTCCTTGTAGTTTTATCCTGAATAAGCCAGTGTTTAAAGGATGGATGAAGATCACAGGAACTTCCTTCTCAGGAATGCTAGATCTTAAGGGAAAAACCACAGCTCTTAAATCAGTTTTACAGCACTCTTTCAATTAATCTATAGAAGAAAAACGACCCCTTTAAGTGTTAAAGCTGAAAAATGCCTCGTGGCTAAGGCAGCAGGACCCTGGGGCATGCTCTGGACCTTAGAAGGGCTCAGTCAGTTGCAGTGTGCCCACGATCTCCTGTCCCCACCGGCTGGAGGGCCCTGCAGTCAGGGCACAGCGCATACACAGCACTAACCACCTCACAGGGGAGGGAACCAGGAGGGCGACTCACCACAGACTCAGATAAAATGACACACTTGCTGTTCCCTAATTTATGTTTTATATACAGTGATGTGAAAAGCTCGCTCATTTTTTCCACCAAAAAGGTCCACTGAGGAATCAAGAAAAATAATGAAGACAAGAGCAGTCTTACCTCAGGGAAGTGCTACTATTGGCTGTGGTTTCCACACCAGTGCTTGTCTCAGACACCAGATCAGGGAGAGGGAAGTTTTCTGTAAGAACAGGATGCACCAAATGTAGTTTATCTACTCCAGTTTCAGATTTTTTTTTTTGTGTGCAGGGAAAGATTGTTTATCATCAGTTAAAACCACACAGCCCTCAACCCTTTATACCATGGGTGCTCTTGCATGGTAGCATCTTTGTTTTTAAGTTTAAGCATTCACTGCAGTGTACAGACACACCTCAGCCACCTGCACTCCACAGATGAGGTCCTGGACCCTCCATTCTCTAAATGCAAAGGTCAAAATCTCAAGAGGAACTGTGAAAGCAGGAAGGAGATGAACTCCTTCCATCACAAAAAGAGCTTTCAAATTAATATTCACAGCATCTCCACCCATCCACAAGTAATCGGCCTCAAGAACTGTGCTAGGAATTTCAAACAATGCCACCACTCACACCTACAGTTCCCTTGAACCCCACTCCCACAAACACAGCATCCTTCCTCAAATCCAGGCTGTGCAGATCCCCACCATAACCTACAACTCTGCTGCCATGCACGTGGTAACAAGGACTGGATAATGAAGGTTCAGAAGGAGGAAATCAGAACCTGAACTGCTGGAAGGGGATTTGGCACTTCCCATCACCTTGTTTAGGGGCTGAGAGGAGAGACATTGAGGGTCATTCACAAAAGCACAGTCTGGGCAGCAGGACAGCGCCTCCACCAGAGCCTAAGGTCCAAAACCAGATTGTGCCATCAAAGCTGAGATGCTAAGGGTACTCAACAGCTGGAGCAAGCAGAGGAAGAGCATGGCAAGCCATGGAAGCACTCTGAGATGGAGCAAGAGGGAGGGCAGGCAGTTGGCATCGGGGTGACACCCTTGGCTATAAAGGGACAGCTTTTCCACTGTCCAGACTCAAAGATACGTAAGAAGCATAAGGCAAAAGCCAAGAACATAAGGAGCACATGGCAAAGCCCCTGGGCTAGGAGCCACTTCCAAGAGCTCTCCCTCTCCCCATCCAACTGTCACATTTACTGAGGCTCACAAACTCATTTCTTCAGCTTCAGGCCCAGAACTCTGGGAGATTCCTACGGCAGCTGAAAGAAGCAGCCAAGTAGAAGCAGCTACATGCCTGTGTAGCACAGTTGCTGCCTCTGCAGTGAGCTGGCTTGAGATGCCACCAAAGAAGGAAGTGGGTCAGGGACACCAGTTTGGAAACTGAAGTGGCTGAGGGACTCCTGAAGATAAAGGAACACCCTCTGGGCCAATGTCTGAAAAAGAAAATGATGCTGCACAACTTGCTGTCTTTCCTGATCCCAGCAAGGCTCTGAGGGATGTGCTGTGGACAAGGTGGTCTCCCTGAGAATTTACATCTACACTTCATGAGAAGCTTCCTATTGATCACTCCTACTGTCTTGGTTGCTTTACTGCGGAAGGAGTTAAGGGTTTAATTAAGGTCCACCCTTACTGCCAGACTGAGAACCAGGATTAGAAATCAAAGACAGAGTAAAGCACCAGTTTCAGACACTGCTGGGCTAGGCCAGTGCAGAGAGACACTCACACAGTGCTGAGGCGAGGCTGCAGCTTGGAACCAGCACACAAAAAGCTCTTGGGGACAAAGGACTCCTCAAACGTAGAGCCAGCTGCCCACCATTGCCACACCACGGGCAAAGCTGGGTCTCTCCCAGACCAGAAAGTACTCAGAGACAGGGAGGAAACATCCAACTAAGAAACATGAAGTTGCAGGAGGAGCAGGATTCTGCCTGAGCAACAGGACAGGAAGAGAGCTGGGATGCACAGCACGGAACAGGCACTCTGAGTGCAAAGCAAATGAGCCCTGGCAGGATAGAGAACATGGAGTGTACCATCAAACCGAGGAGGATGATGATCCCTTCAGCACGGAAGCAGAAGGTGTTAGAAGCCTTTTTTTAAAAAGGAAACCACATCCAGTCTGAGGAGACAGCAACTGAGGGGAAGTCAAAAGCAGGGAGGTACACTGCCTTGTGTGCTGAGCTTATGTCCGCTCATGACAGCATTTCACAGGCACTGCCAGAGCTAAAGGAAATTTCAGACCTACATACGCCACTGATTCATCTACACCCCATGGACTGCCACTGAATATCAGAGAACTGAGTCAGAATCTTAAAAGTGCTGTTACAGACATGAATAAAGATTTACTTTTATTGTGAGAGTGGTGAGGCCCTGGGACAGGTTGGGCAGAGAAGCTGTGGCTGCTCCATTCCTGGAAGTGTCCAAGGCCAGGTAGGATGGGGCTTGGAGCAACCTGGGCTGGTGGAAGGTGTCCCTGCCCACGGCAGAGGACTTGTACTAAATGCCCTTTTAGAGCACCCTTCCAACCAAAACCAGTCTGTGGTTCCATGATCTAGCATTTTATAAAAAACCCACGGAACAGTTTTATCTCTGGTTCCTGCCCTGTTGTTACTTTAGGGAACAGTAAGAACTCGTACGCACCGATATCATCATAACGTTCCACCCAGACCACATACACTTTGGTTTCAGGTCCCATCGGTGGAATGGTCCTGCCCTGAGGCATCCTCTTGGATCTGGAAGTAGGACTGAGCTGTTTTGAACACAAGGGAAGAGTAACATTTGCAAACACCGTGAGTCCAATAATGCAGCCAACAAGTATTTCCCAGCTGGCCCCCAGTCCTTTGTATTCAGGTACAATCTCTACCAGCTACTGAGTCAGGGCAGCTGTGCTGGAACTACCCACTGCAATATGGGTATCCACCCTACTTATATTCAACACAAATTAACATATTCAATCTTGAATCAGTTTAAAATTTTTCTTAGTGTTCTCAAAGACCTTAAATCAGTAACTAAATATACATTTGGAAGTGAATTCTAAACAAGCAATCAACAGTTGTAAATCCTTTGCTTGCAGATTTAACAGTTCATGGTTTTCTATTGTGTTATAGTACAAAAGCAACTTCACATCTGGTACTTAAGACACAAGTCACACACTGTTTTAAACTGGGTAGGTAGGAAAGGTGCTCATGTCTATCCATCCTCAGTTTCCAAGGATGGATTTGAGTCTTAATTACTCTATAAATACTGCATATACTTTTTCACACGCTCATTTCAGGATTTCAGGATGTTTAAGATTTATATTTAAGCAATGTAATCTTGCAATCTCCTACTGTAGGTGCATATTCTGGCAGGACCAAAGCAGACATCAAAGATTTATGGCAAGGAGTGAGTAGCTCTAAACCCCAGGAAACCAAATGATACACTATCAAAAATCCTGCAGCATTGCCAGTGTGCTTCTTGAGAGAAAAAGACAAAAAACAGCCATTTTTCAACACAAGTTTTGCCTTACCCGCTGGGAGGGATTAAGATTGTCCGTATGGTTGGGGAAGAGTTCAAGCGTCAGCGGCTGCTGCTTCAATATTCCTGGCAGCAGATCCATGTTGGAGTCACTCTCTTGGTCAGAGACACTGCTTTCCAGTGAATCAGCTGTAAGCCAGAAGAAAAAACGTGGGTTTTGCCTGTTCTTCTGCCAAAAAAACCTTAAGAGGTCATCATATGTAAGGTTTTGAAACTAAAAAAGGTCATAAGGCTTTTGAGACTAAATATACATAGATGTATACTGAGGTCAACAGAGCACCCATAAGCAGACTGCAGTTAAAGCAGTCCCTGTGGATTTATAAGCCTCCCAGCAATTTTCTACAGAACACAGTCTTCTCCTTCATATGACTACAACCCTTTTATTCCAGGCAACTTTTTCCTGAACATCAGTTTTAGCGTGCCAAGGACTCCAGGAAAGCTGTTGCTTCCCTACCACAGCAGTGGTGCACGTGCTCCTCCGGGTGCTGCAGGAGCACATCACTGACAGGAAAGGGGAAAAAAAAATACACATCCCCAGTTGCTGGTGAACCACACACCCAGTCTAAAAACTGCTGTGCACACCTGAACATCTACTGAGGCTCAGACTGAGAAAGAGGGGCACAGAACAGATGCCACCTCAGGAAGGAGTCTAAGGATTAAGATGCTGTAATTTAAATATCCACAACTTTCTGACAAGGGTCTTGCTAGACACAGTACTAGTTGGTTTATTTAGGTTTTGCTTCTGAAAAAGCTCCCTAACAAAAAACACTGGTTTCATTTTTGTGAAGGGCATGTACAGAGGGATCTTACTCAGGGACTCCACTGGCGACGGGACAACAAAGGCAATTTCTGTCAGGGCATCTGCATAATACAGCACCTTCTTCTGCCCATTGAAGATACTCGCCCCAACATCTTCTGAGATGATTAGATCATCTGAAATGGACAGCAAAGGAAAGTTTAGCCAGAAGGAAGCTTTACACTCTGCCTCAGAAATGACCTCCAAATACAAGTGCAATCAACGAGGAAAAAAATCATGCAAATCTCATTTTAAAATGAAAGGATCTTGCAGTCACATCTCATGGCTAACCAGCCTTTGCAGATAAATGTTTTTGCTGTTTTTAAGGAAAAGGCATTTTGGGTTGGGAATAACTTTATTTTGAACACATTTCCAATGTACTGGATTCCTTATTTCCTAGTACTCTAGTAAGCCCATCTGCCACAAGAATACATCTACTATCTTTATCTGAGCATTCCCTCTAGCAAGATCATTCAGTTAGTCATTCCATTCCCAAAGGATTCTAACATTTATAACTCCAGTCTCATACTATTCTAGAATTCGAACCAGTTTCTACAGGGTCTCCTCAGTATTTTCTCTGTCAAGCACTAAAAAAGGATCTGTCTCCAATCCATGCACGTGAGCTCCTCATCTCAGCCCCCACTGATTCCCTTGTCACAGCTGGCCAATACAGGCCTTCAAATACAGAAAGAATCCCCCTTCCCCCTTTTTGTTCCCCATGTCGTCTCCAGAAAAACTAGCAAGAACTTTAAAATTATTTCTCTGATCCAGTTTACAGAAGGGTTCCTGGAATAGCTTCCTCAGCAAAGCCACTGTAGCAGTGAAATTCAGCACGCTGACAGAGAAGTGGCCAGAGGCACACCAAAGACTCCAAGCCATGCTTCACCATCAGGGAAACATTCCCACAGCTCCAGTGCACAGCTCCCAGGGAACAGCACCACAACCCAAATGCAGCTCTTTAAGAACCTCTTTGCTTTTGGGGGTGTGCAGGGAAATATGCCTATGAACTTATTTTAATCACAACTCACTGGAAGCTATTCTATAAACACAGAATCATGTAGGTTGGAAAAGACCTCCAAGATCATTGAGTCCAACTGTTAACTCACCACTGCCAAGTCCACCTCTAACCTGTGTCCCCAAGTGCCACATCCACACAACTTTCAAATCCCTGCAGGGGTGGTGACTCCACTACTGCCCTGGGCAGCTGTGTCAGGGCTGGACAGCCCTTCAGAACTTGAGGCCATTTCCTCTCATCCTGTCACTTGTTACCTGGGAGAAGATACTGAACCTGACCTGGCTTCCCTCTCCTGTCAGGGAGTTGTAGAGAGGGAGAAGGGCCCCCCTGAGCCTCCTCTTCTCCAGGCTGAGACTTTCTCCAGGCTCCCTCAACTGTTCCTCATCAGACTTGTGCTCCAGACTCTTTCCCAGCAGAACCAGATTAGTAGTAACCTACCCTCCCTCCCTTCCATTTACAAATGCTTTTTCTGTTCCTTCTTCCCCCAGTTAGTTGAATTAATTCAGCTATTTAGTGGTTGTGATCTCATTCAAATGGCTGAAAAAAATCCAGGTTAAAAAGCCCACATCAAACCAGGCTCTCCCCGCCCCGCTGTAATTCAGAGCACTGCCTTCCCCACAGTCATACTGACAAACCTCACCAGGATGGGGAGAGGGCTCTGCCTCTGAGGAAAGCACAGTCTGATGCTGTCCTTAATGTAAAATTAAATCCAGACCTGGCCATTTTGTACCCCACCCTGACTTGCTCAGAGAAAGCCATGCCTCTGTTATCCAACCTCCCCCCACCATTTCCAGCCTTCTGTGGTTTGCACTTTTACTCTATAACTCAAGGGAGAAGCCTTCAGCTGGCTGCAGTTAGAGGTGAAGGGCATTCCTGAGACACAGTGATGGGACAGCACAGCAAGTGCTGCTTCAGCGCCAGCAGCTGTAACAGTGTCACACCCGATGCAAACTCCAGGTCAGGAACCATGAAGGAGCTGGGAGCAGCCCCTGCTCTGCCTTTGGGTGACCCACAGCAGAGGCTGTGGCTCTGGAGATCACGAAGAAGAGGCCTGGCCCTCAGAGCAGTGACACTGAAGCCAACCTAGACACTGTCAATTCCCAAAGAATCTGAACAAGTTGTCCACGGGAGAAGCGAACCCAGCTGGCAGCTTCCCACCTTGGGATAGCAACTCACTGCCCTGAGGATCATTTTGGGTGACAGAATGGGGAGAGGGTGGTGCATGACAAGCCCAGGGGAAGAGCTGCTCTAGTGGAAAAAAGCAGAGCCAATGAAGCAAGACAGAGGAGCTGCATGTGGGCTCCGGCCTCTGGGACCTACAAACAGCATCTTGTTTTCATTCCATCCTACCAAGTGTGACTACAAGGCTAACTTACGAGTCAATATCTCATTTTAATCTACTTAGAGAGCACTAAGTCACACAGTATTTCAAGCCTATTTGCCAGTATGAAGCACAATCTGCAACCGATTTCACCTGAATACTGGGTTTGGGATAATATATTAAAAACTCATCGAGTCTGCTAAAAATATAGCCTGGAGGTGTTTCTTGCTGAGGCTACTTTCTCCCAACAACATACAGACATTTACACATTTCTTTCTAGCAAACACCAGCATTTACCAAAAACCCCAAAAAATTGCCAGTGCTCAGACAGATATACAGAAGCAAGACATTTCACACTGTCTTCTAAAGGAGCTTAAACATTTTAATTTAATATTACACCACTTCTTATGTCTTACCTTGTTCAGGTCCCTCTTCATCACTGTTGCAGCTGTTGATTGACCAGCTTGTTGAGACATGACCAGTCCACCCCGGGTGCTTCCCGACATCAACAGACCAGCCAAGTGACAGCAAGAACTCCAGGAAGTGGGGCTGAACAATTCTAGAAGACTCCATGTTCTTCAGGATCTGAAACAAACAGCAGCACCATGTTGGTAGAGAAGCAGGAAATAAGTCCACAGCTTTTAATTAACATTTTTTGTCACCAACATGGTTTTGTCCAAATACAGCTACAGAACTAGCCTGGAACCCCAGACTTTCTATATGGACACCACTCCCTGCTGCTCAGCATCCTCCCACCCTGCTTGGCCATGTCCTATTCAATCAACTTGACTTTCTGCCAGGTTTTTCAAAGCCTATAGAACAGGAAATCAAACTGCTGGAAACAGCAATTTTGAGACTCAGCCACTCATCAGGAACAAAACACAGTGTTCAGTGCAGAATCTGCATTAGTACCAAAGGTAACATGAGGGTTTTCTGGACAATTTCTACTATTAAACGGTGGTGAAATTTAAGGAGAAAGGTATTTTCCTCACTACACACCTGTACATGACATATAGCAATTTAGAGGGCAGACATCATGGCACATTAAATTATGAAACAAATTTTCCAAAATAATTTTCAGCAGGATTGAGTGTGCACTTAAATCAAACAGCACACTATACTGTTCATTTTGAGCTTTAATCCTACTTCTGACAGAGATCTGGGATGTCTCCATATCTAATGGCAGTTTTTATCTCATTATGACCAAGCCAGAGTTGAGTCCTTCACCAAACAGCATGCAGGGACACGGATGATTTCTGGTTTGGGTACCAGAACCACTGGGGCTGGTGGAACAGGCAGTGCATCCGTCCTTTCTGGGTCGTGCAGGAATTTGTATTGTGGCATGAGCATCAATGATTTTGGTTTGTGCAGGGGCAGAACACAGGTGCCAGCAAAAAAGAAGCTGCAGGGATGAGTGCTGAAAGAGAAGCTTCCAGGCTGGAGCCCCACGGCCCTGCCACCCCAGCCCAATGCCCTGTACAGCGTTCAGCAGTGACTGCACACACTGCATTGAAATGTCATTATTCATCCTCATTACTGAGCACATTGAAGTCATAGCTGTGCATCACAACAAGGCAGGGCAAGTGTGGTTTAGAAGACATAAGAGCTCCATAAGAGCATATAAACATTCTGCTAGCTGAGCAAGAGCACATCTCAGCTCAAAGGCAAACCTCGTGTATCTTGTTTCATAGCTGACTTTGCAGATGAAAACACTTTGTACTGGCTACTCTGAACTTCAGCACAAATGTACTCATAAACAGCATGATCCTGGTTTCAAGAAATGGGTTGTGTCCCACACAGAAGCAGAAGGTGCTGCAGTATTCTGCCAACTGTGCATCCACAGTGACATGAGCTGGCACCATGACTTATTATGGAAGCCAGCTTCTACCTTTTACTATGAGAATTATGAATGGAATGAGAAGGTACCAGAGAAACACCCTTCTCTAATGAGCCCATAAACCCTCTTAGCAAGTTTCTAGGTCACAAAGAAGTCACAGTTTAGATTTGCACAAATTAACCTGATTAACCTAATTGCCTTTGAATCTAAACAGTATAATGTAAAGACTTACAAAGCAATACTATTTTCCTACTTGCAGAAAGGTTTTAATTCCTTTAACACTTGTTTAACATTAGGATAAAACCAAACTACCCTGACATTACACATTGCTGGAACAAACTGTAACCCTCCCTGCAAGCTGAGCCAACAAATCTGAAATGTTTTTCTGATCTGAATCTTTCAACTCCACAAATAGGGACAGAACAGATAATAAAAATACTATTAATATTTTCATATAGCAGTAATGCTTTACTCACTGGAAAATTACTGGAAACAAGACAATATAGACTAGCTGCCCCCCTCCACTTTCACTTACCTCCTGGCTCGTTTTCTGGCCTGCCTTCATGTAGAAAATGAAAACAGTATCAAAAGGACGACAAGGTAGCAAATCCAAGTAGCCAAGGTCATCAAAAAACCCGGGAAGGGCAGAGTCAAGTGCAATCAGGTGAGGAGGTAGACGACTGTTAGCAGGTTCCTGTCCAACAGACACAGTTCAACAGCTTTAAAAGAAAAGTATTTCTTAACTGAAAGGTCTTTGTGGCTTCAACAGCCGTCCATTAAAATATAAAAAGGCAATTTCCCTTCTCTAAGAGCAAAATCACACACAAATTTCTTATGCAATATAACCCTTTTACTGTAAATAAGTAACAGCAAGAATAACAGGTTGACAGTTTTTTGCATTCTACTCTCCTTAAATAAAAATGGTATTTTGCCAGTGAAACAGACAGAACATTTCACTCTGGAAGAGCACACAACAAAAGCAGCAGATGCTTTCAAAATATCACAGCTATGCACATAGTTATACATGCAATTTCGTATTAACTTAAATACCAATAATATGTAAAATATTGAGCACTTTTAGACATCATTTTTGCAAATGCTCAATAGTCCACTTTTGTCGACAGCTTTCTGGAGGAAGAGCAACAAATAAAAAGAGAATCCACAGATAAGAGGCCAAGTTTCAAATTAAGAATATGGATCATCTCTGTAAGTTCTTATTTTAACTTTAAAAGGAGACCTTTACATTCATTATGTACTCCCAAGTGTTTATGTATGACCAAACCACTTCAGCCCAACCATCTCTCTCCAGCAGAACTTCTCCAGCAGTCGTCTTTCAGAAAGTCTTCAAGTGCCACCCCAAAAGCTAACTCAAGCTGTGGGAATTATTTCAAGTTTGAATGCGATGGCTTAAGCACCCACTGCGAACAAAGATCACCTTCAATGCCTCCAGCGAGAGGAACCCGAAGTGTGAGAGGAACAGGCGCGCGGTCTGGAACTCCTGTGCCGGTGGCGGGGGCTTGCACTCCGTGATGGGGTCAGGGAAGCTCTTCTTTCTCCACTCCTCCTCGCTTCTCTGATCTATGGAAGTCTCAAAGACAATCTGCTGGGCCATGCCATTCCTCAGCTTCTCGTGCCGCTCTTCGAGCTGGAAAACATCATGTGAGCTGCTGATTTCACCGAAAACACCAAGAAAACACTTCCATCACTTGGGAAGGCTCTAAGTCACCGGCACAGCAGCAGCTGCAATCCACCATCAGAATGGTTACCAAAACACTATCAACAAGACCTTGCAATGTTGCAAAGGGAACATCTGAACACCCTCCTTGCATAGGAGAGCTGTTGCAAATATCCAGTATCAGCTATGGCTTCTCCCATTCAGGTGAACAGAAACGAAAACACATTAGACTCCAGGAAACGTTAAAATACTTGAGACACATGCTCCCTTTTTTCCCCCAGAAGGTCTCAAAAAAGTCCCCTCCATTTCTGCACAAGAAGCAACAAAATGCAAGTCATTGCTACCCTCAATACCAGGATATTAGGATCAGTATTAAGACATGCTGAGCAGGGCCTCCCAGAAAACACATCCAAAGCACTGTCATCTTCCTGGAGAAGTGCACAGACTTCATTAATTTGCATTAATATGAAATTAGACAAGCTAAAGAGTAAAACTATTTACAGTAAGACATTAGTGCATGACTCATGAAGAGTCAGAAACCTCAAGAACAAAATCAAGTCGGAGACAGTTACTTACTTCCTCAGTCACAATTTCATGTAGGTCAGGAATACTCAAGTCAGCTTTCACAAATGGAATCTTGTCCACTTCTTCAGGAAAAGGGCGGTGTTTCACGCTGTACTTCAATCCAACATCATTTTTAGGAGCGGGTCGAGGTTCTGGTACAAATGTCTGACAAAGAAAGGAGCTTGTTTTCACATTCAAGGTATAGCACTGGACAATACTTTATTATAACAGATGAAAAACATTCCCTGGCCCCTCCCCACCAGAACCACACTAGTCCATTAGTGAGCAGCATTATTGAAAAACATTAAGTACTTTAAACTAATAGACTTGTATTAAAAATGTGACTGTAAATTTTTAAGAGAGACACAATGCTTCCCATTTTGGAGCCTCTGAGCCCTGCTTACCATCCAACCTCTAAGCAGTTGCAAATCCCAATAAAAATGGCAAGCTTACATGGCAACATCTTATTTTCAGCCCATTCTAAGTGTATTGAGCAAACGCTGGCAAGTGTTTGAGACCACCCATTTCAACCCTCCTGACAATGATGATCACAACAAGCCAAGGCCTCAAAGAGAGCAGCAATGCTGAGGGTCAAGGGGCAGATGGACTGCCAGAGCACCTGGAGGGCTTACATCATTGATCATGATGCAACTCTGACATTGTTACTGCATTATGCTCCATCCTGTCAGTATGCAATTCCAAACCTCAAGTTACCGAGGACAGCAACAGAAGATCTAGGTGCAGATTTACAGGGGCGTAAGGCCCAAGCAAGCAAGACCTTTCATTGCATCTTGAGTGCTGTTTCATAAGTTTATTTACTCCCAACTACGTTTCAGAAGGGCAAAACTTAACACTGAAGTTATAGAATGCCTTCAAGTTGGAGAAGTTCCCTTAACACTGGTGAGGAGGTCAGCAGTCAAATCATGGCTTGTCCTTTGGTGTAAGAGGTGGCACACCTGGACCGACACTATTGAGCCATGTTGCTCAGCTCCAGTGACAGCACAGCTCCAGATACAGCCCAGAGACCACACTCACCTAATGTGAACATGCCAGCTGAGACTGATGAGCCCTCCTTTCAGCTACATCACTATTGCCTTTATTTTACCAAAGGTAATGTGAAGAATTTAAAGATTTGGAGAAATTCAGACAGAAATTTTCGTAACAGGAGTACATGCTCCACTAGACACCTGCAGCAAGAAGTTTCACTGTAAAACGAGACTGGGGTATTTCCTCTCCAAACTTGTTCCAGAGTTCTTCTGGATAATTTTTTCACAGGAGGTTTACAATCATCATTGCAACATCAGGCTTTGTAGCTAAAGGAGCTGTTCTCTCTGCAGCACTGAGTTCTATGCCTCCAGACTTCGCTCTGCTGCTGCAAGGACTTGGCCTGACATCTGAAAACCAGCACCAGCACTCATGCCTACACACTAAATACACTGTGCCTTACCCCACCACTTCAGAAGACACTTTCAGAAAAGAGAGGGAATGCCCCCTCCTGCTAAGCAAATCTAGAAGGTAACAGCATTTTCACAGCCTGTGGTTAATATTAATCACAAGTGGTAAAGAGTCACCAGTCATGTGGCACATTACCTACAGCTAAAGGCCCCGTAGCTCAGCCTTAATGTATAATCACCAGCTCTGCTCTGGGGGGCTGTCTCACAACAGTGGAATTTCTGCTGAACAGCTCTAAGTTAAAGATTTCTTTATGGGCTTTGATAGAGACCTTTTGATTTGCTTTAGCTCCTCTTGGTAAAAGACAGAGTTGCTGGGCCCATGCAAATCTTCCAGATGTCCCACGGATCAAAACCGTAACAGAGGGAAAAGAGTCATCTGCAAAACACAAGGGTTAAGAGAGTAATACATCATATATTGTAAACAGTTCACTGTGTAACCATTTAACAAGAAAGAAATGCAGGCATGATGGCAGAGGTTTTGTTTTCAAGGTTAACTCCTCCCTGACCCTGAAGACAATTCCTGGTGAGAAGTAAGCAAACCTCCTCTCTGCAGCAGGGAAGTGCTAGTCTGCTTTGTGTTCTCTTCAGTAGTTACCAGCTCAGTTTCATCATTAAATGTGACTTTCACCCAAATTCATGCAGATCACAGTTTCTCTCCAAATTATCTTCAGGAAACCAAAGAAGACTGTCCAGTCACTGTTTAGGTGAGGCAATGACCATATGGAGACAGATTCCATGATACTTCCATCAACTCCTGCAAAGGCTCTTACAAATAGCAGCAATAAGAACAGTGGAAGGACAAGAGAAAACAGTCAAACAAAGAATGGGGAAGATTCTGACTCCACATCATTGAAAGTTTTTCGCCACAGGGAATAGGAACACAGAGAATTTGTTCTCACAGGTTTGCAAGACCTACTTGGACAACACCAGGCTGCACTGTCCTGGTCCAAATTCAGGGCTGGCCTTGTTTAGAGTAGGAGGTCAGACTGCAGAGTCCTGGCATGCCTTTCTACTGGCACAACAATGGTTTTAATATCGCAGGGATTTCAGTCTTCCTTTGAGATCTAAAAGGCCACTGATGTTAGTCACCTTAGATGAGGGATCATCATAGTTCTACAGCTTTTCTTCATAAAAGTAATTGCATTTCTCTTTTGTGCACATAAACCACACACTAGCACCATCAGGTAACCAGCAGATTTCTGTTCCTTTCCCAGTATTTCATGGGAAGTAGAGGGCCCAGCACAACTACATAAGCACACACAGACCCCCAAAACCAGCTTCCCACAGTCATTCACTGTGTCATTGGCAGTGACCTGCTGAACTCATGCATTATCGCAATTACTCTTGTAATTCAAAGGGGATTTTAAGCAAGCTAGGCACAGTAAGAAAAAATAATCTGTGATTCTCATAGCTTTACAGGACTCCTCAGCAATGCACTTAGCAGAGGCAGAGCGAAGATGACAATTGCTTAGTCACTCTAGCATGCTCTAATCCATTCCAGTCAGGGGCACACTTGCTCCAACACAGACTGGGGGTGGATGTGATGGCTCCCAGCATCAGAGCTTCCTGCAAGATCTACTTAGTGAATCTCAATGAGGTCAGAGCACTCTGGACCACAATTCAAAATAACAACTTCTCTGAGCCAGTTCATGCAGTTCTGTGCAATCTGTTTTCAAGACTAGTATCCAGGCCTTATCCCATCCATAGATGTGGAAAACATAGCAGATCTAACACAGGTTTGTCTTAAACTGAGGTAGCATGTAAGAGAATTTTTATCCATTCTGTTAGGTAATGACACATGAAGACTTACAGGGAGATCAGTTATTCACTTCAAAGCATCATTTAATTTAATACCAGATTTCTGTAATATAAGTTCTCGATGGTCAAAGTCTATGAGGCTGAAACAAGTTACATTCAGCTGTGAAAGCCAACACTCTGTGACAAATCTCCTTTACAGGAGGTGTAATTGACAGAATAGGATGGACATGGGAAAGTTACAACAGTTTCCAAGCACCTAAAACCACCTGAGCTGAAAGCACCCACAGGAATAGGCAGTAACAAGAGGTCCAAAGCAAGCAACAGCAATGGTGTGAGCACAGAGGAGACATCAACCATGTGTTGAGCACTTATCCCTACCAAGTCTCCCATACTCCTTGTATTTTCATTCTTTTATGAACAAGGAATATTTCAAACTGTAATGCTACCGCTTTTGTCCATCACCCGTTATTTCAATGGCAGTCAGCAGCAAGTACCCAGTCTAGCTGGGTGAAACACTTGGACAACTGCTTGAACCATTTTGGTGGGCTTGTGCATGTTTGACTATCAGTGGCATTAAAGTTACTCCCACCACTCCATCCCAGAGCAACTCTGCTCAGGATGCACACCCACAAACAGGTTAGCCCCTGAAACGTGAGACAGACACTTGAGGGGGTAGCTTTGTTATGCAGCTCTACACAAAGAGTTTTAAGCAGAGGAAGAAGGAAATGGGAAGTCTGAACTTACTCTGTTCGTTCCCTAGAGGCTGCTCCAACATGGCCAGGATGACACTGTTATCCAAAACGAAGTAGCGGAAGCTGTGCTTGTTTATGGTAGGGAGACGGGAATATTTAATTAACGTGGTTTCATTCACCAAGCTGCAAGGAGAAGCAGGACCACTGGGGGAAGGAAATGCTCCCAGTAACTGCATAATGCTGCAAGTGAGAAGAAAGTCAAGCATTATGACAGATTAAGCCAATGAACTCTTCCATCCAAGCAAAAAAAACCTTCACTCATGTTCTTCATCTGCCTCTTGACCTAGCAGCTACTCTACCAGGGCACACCTACCCCTGCCCATCAGCTTGTTTAAAATAACCAGAGACTTCAGAAAAACATACATGAAACATACATAAAAACCTACAAAGAAGGGTACAGAATGAGTTTCTTTATAATCAGGGTTATAAAGATATTAAGACTTGCTTTAAAGCATGAAAATCTGTACCCTTCCACACCTTTGTTTATGTTCATTCTTAAAAGACTTACTTCTCCAATCATCCATGCTTTAGCCCTCTCATACCAGACATGGCAGTGCAGTAGTTATGAGTGCCTTTGCTTTTTTAAATTACAGATTACAGTAATTTAACACTCCTCAAGGGATTAAGACCCCAAAGGTCCAGGATCACACAAGCGTGACTACCACAGGGGACAACCTTCCCTGGAAGAAAGTCTCCAGGTGTGGCCCAGCTGTGCCTACCTCCTTGGAGGCCCTGGGAGGTTCTTAGAAGCATCAGTTTAAATAACCTGAAGTTGTACAGGACCTACCTAACAGTACTAGAAAGAAAATGTCTGTGGCAGGAACCACTAATGAGAGTTGTCCAGTGTGAGACTGAAGATCATGATCTAAGTCAGGACATTATTCTTAACACCAGCACCTAGACCAAAAGTAAGTTTATTGAAGTCCTCCCCACGCACTTTTCCACTGTACCCTGAAAACAGTTTTCTCTCCCTAAATGAAAAGAAAGACTTTTAGGCAACAATAAAGGTTTGTCCACAAGTTCCAACGAGTAGTTGCTTTTCCTTTGAAATTACACAATTGATTTTACTAACAGTAACATTCATAACAGTTGGATTGAAAAGCAAAACAAAAAAGAAAGCAGCTATCACCTTTTGCAAAACATATTTATCCTCCCCATCCTCAATCTGTCCTGTCTACCATCATGCTGCTTATCCCATAACACAGTGCTTTCCAACTTCTCTGGAGCAAATCCCAATTTTCCTCTCTGTGTTTCCCCTCCCCAGCCCACATATTATCTGTTACTGCGTTTCCAGCACAATCTCTCAAATATATTAAGAAAGCCCTATGTTGTGGGCAGGAAGCCATCCCATCCTGCTCCAGCTACATCTGCTGCATGTGCCATTCCCTGCTGTCACACACAGTGTCTATCAGTTTCCCAGTCAGGCTGGGGACACTGTATGTTGTCAGGTTGAGAAGAAGGGGGAATGGAAGGACAGGATCACAAGGTCAGGTGAGAGAGAGGGATTTGCTGTCTTCAGAGAGGCCTGGCTGAGAACAGAACAGCAGGGCTGCAGGAGGGTCTGGGTTTTGCTGCACAAGGAAGAGAGCAGGCAGGAGGCGAAACCAGTGATCACAGGGATCTCTCTTCTGTTAACACCTGCAGTGGGAGGGGGAGAGACCCAAGGCAGAGCACAGTACAGCCCTGCCCAAAGGGCAAGGGAGCTTCTGCCTAACCTCTCAAATGCTCTTGCTACATCAGAGATCACCAGCTGGGAACTCCTAATTAAACAACTTTCATCAAGGCAACACCGAACCTTAAAGGTGCTCCAACAAATTAATTACATACCATGTTAGTGTCGCTTCAGCAGCATCCTTCACTCTCATGGAGGCAGGGTTTGGCTCCTTATCTCCTTTGTACTTGACCTCCTGTTCACTGGTTTTGGATTTACTCCCTGAAATGCCAAGCTCTACAATCTCCAGCACCTCCTTCAAACAATCCTAAAACACAAGAGGAACCACCTTAAAGCAGAAGCAATCCAACAAACACCTCCAAGACCCCAGGGAAACAGTGATATATCATTAAGTAAAATAAAGCACCGCTGGGTAACATGAGCTCAGAAATAAAGGCAGAAGCTTATTCTAACACTATTGGAGTAAGATCACATTTGCTAGAGAACTGGTATTCTTTCCACCTATAGATGTCTACTTATGTTTGTATCCTAATGGTAAAAGGTGCTTTGAATGAACAAATACACGAAACATATTCCATTCTATATGTACCAAAGTGCCAAGAGGACTATTATGAATGCAACTGAAAAATGTAAACACATTTAAAGAGATAATAAATGCATTTATGTGACTCTCTGCAGAACTTTTAAGTTCTAAAAACAATAAGAATGAACTGATCTGGAAAACTCCAAGAAATCCCTTTCCAAATCTTTCAATTGCCAACAGTTTTCATTAGTAAAATATATCACAGTCTCTAATTTATCAAGAATAAAAATATTCTAAAAATACACTGTAAAAGCTTCAACAAATCAATTACAGGAGAGGCCAGTGCTCAGTAGAGCCACAGGTATGACTCAAATGCTGTACATTTACTGAAAACATTTGGATTGCTAAAACACAGGTTCAGATCTCATGGCCTGAGCTACAGAATAAAAAGGAAAGCATTCTACTGAATAAATTAGGGGCTAAAACTGAATAGAAGTGGTCAGTTTGTACCACCATAGCCTAGACAGGGTTCTATATCTTGGCCTCTCTCCTTCCTTATATTCATCACTGATAAAGAGGTGAAGATGAAAAAAAATCAAGGTTTTCTGCCAGAGCAAAATTAATCAGCACTGCGCTGCAAAGACTGGCCACAAAGAAGTGCAGCAGTGTTGGCTGGCAATACAGCTGTTGAAATTCAACCCAAAAATAAGGGGAGGCACCTGGAAAGCTGCACTTCTAATTCTTGCAAACGCAGGGAAAGGTTCCTGTGTGACTACCGTGAGTCAGGAATGAGCCCCTCAGTGTGCACTACATGGCACACAGTATGTAACACCGCCTCCTGCCACTGGCAACTGACATAAAGACTGACCCCAGTGAAATGGAATAAGGCATGATACAACTGACTTAAACCGGGGAATCCATCCTGTCCTAGTCACCAACTGCCATGCCAGTCCTCCAAGGCAGAACGCATCGTTATTTAAAGTCCTGTTTGTGGGTTTCCAAATCTTGCTTTTTAAAAATAAACATATTTTAATATGAGTTATAGAATACACAAAATATAAAGATACATAATGTTCTATCTAAAACTACATCAAAATAATACATAAACATCTATAATCTATAAAAATACAGAAAGATCACTGAGTTGGCTCTGAAATGAGACCAACAATGAAAATATGCGCTCAAATTTTTATATTTTTAAGCAGCAGGGCAGAAGGCAATTGGAAACATGTTCTCATCATGCTCTTCTCAACCTTCCCAAGCAAATTCCATCTCAGATTGAGCTATGCTTTGCTCAGTTTCTAGCAAACTGATTTCTTGGTGAAACAAGCTGATTATCAAAATATTAGCATCAGAGGAATTCTGTTAAGTCTAGAAGATGCTTTAGTCAGGTAAGAGCTGAGAAATGAGAAGAGTCACGGCTACCTGCAGCAGGTAGCTATGTGTAGCCCTTCATTTCCATATCTCTCTTTTGGTTTTCTGGTTTTTTTTTCCCCAGGTTTCTTCCCTCTTTTTCCAGTTTCACAAAGCAAGAAGATAGATCAAGACATTCTTAGAACTATAAGGCCAATTTTAAAGCCAAAACCATTATCGGTAAATAAAGAGCAGGAGCTGAAATTCAGAAGCATTTTGCACAGAAACCAGTTTCGAAATTCCCAAGGGAACCAGCCTATTTTAAAGCGTCAAGAACCAACAACTGCAGGCAGCAGAGACGCCGACCTTCTCATCCAGCATGTCGGGGTGCTCCGTGAGCCAGACGCAGAGGCACTGGAAGGCTGCCACGATCATGGAGTGCAGGTCCCGCGAGTGCAGCGGCGCCGGGCGGCTGCACTGGTACACGATGTAGCCGCACACGGAGCTGATCGCCCGCTTCCGATCGCAGGGGTCCACCACCACCTTCACCTGGGCCAAGCAAGGGCAACAGGGTCAGAACTACTCCAGAGAAGAAGTGAGTTTTTGAGGACGTTTTTTAAACGCAGTTTTAAGAAACAGGAACAAGCAGCTGAGCTCTTTTTGTAATTTACAGCTTCAAACTGTGGGTAAAATTATTTAAGCGGAAAGAGGCGCTGCACTGAGGTGCCACCACATTGCATGGCTTGGTTTCCAAGAGCAAGAGTGGCACCAATGTGGTTTGATAAGAAACTGAATGCAAGCTGAACTTGCAGTGTTGGAAATTTGTTTTCAGCAAATGCCTCTTCTAGCAAACCATTCTGTATCTCCAAGGAGCCTGCCAAGTCTCCCTTCCACAGGGCTTCATTCTGCTCAGATAACAACTTTCCCCTAGACATACTCTCAGCAGAGTAGCTTTTCACCAGTAGAAAAAGGGACAGGAAAACCATTCTCAGACAAGCAGCCTGAGAAAAACCCATAATCCGTTCCCCAAAACTCACTCAGACACCCCTCTGCTTGTCTCCCAGTTCAGGGCTGCAGGAAGCAACGCTCCAGACCTGAGGGTCAGGAAACAGCCTAGCAGAGTCATGAGGATCTGCATTACAAGACTAAAGAACTGAATTTCTCTTCTCTCTTCTTCCTCAGCACAGGAACAGTGGGATTTTTTCTACTCTGCAGCATCTGACTATGCGCTGTAAAGCTTTACTCATCCAGGTACACCCTTATCCAGCCAGGAAGGTGGATGAGCTTGCTGGTGCCAGCACTGGAGCCAGGCAAGTGTACTCCACAAATGGGAGTGACAATTCAGAGCCCTGGGATTAAGGCAGTGCATTCTTCAGAAGCCCAAGATCTACAGCAAAGTGTCCTCGAGATGAGCTTATGAAAGGCAGGTTTGTGAACCAGCACTCTTGCAGGAAACAAGATTTTTTTACTTTCCAGAGTCCCACTGATAGCCTGGTGCTGCACAGACATAAATCAGGGCAGGCCCAGCCTGAGAAGGGCTTTGGGACTTGTCACCTCCAAAGGCACAAGCAGAACAGGTTCCCTGTTGCAGTTCTGCAGGAAGAGGTGATTTCTTTCTACCCACTTCGTTATGAAGTGGAAAGAGATCCCAGGGAAGAATTACTTCACTTGCATGAGAATTATTAAATACAGTATTTATTATTAACCTGGGGAAGCATTTGAAAATATATTTCCACATTCCCATATTACTGCAAGGAGTGGGAGGGCGGGGGGTGGAAGAAAACCTGGCTTAACCACACAAGCTGCAGGAACCCCTGGTTCTATATGATGCTCTATAAGATCCCATTATATACATTAATTCATTGCAGAACACTTTCAAATACATTCTTCAGTTCATGCTGCTGCAGTAACTAATAAGCACCCAGTCCAACACAGCTCAGTGGTGACTTCATGCTCTAAAAACTGCCTGAGACACATATTTCACAGAGATCTGTCAAGTTCCCATGGAAATATGACAGGAAATGCTGAATTGTCATGCCAGGTTATCACGACTGCTGTAAGTACACTAGACTTTTGCTTAACAAAGGTCATGAAGTCCAGACTGGGGACAAGAGCTCTTGGGCAGAAAAGGGCATTTTGCTTTTCAAAAATTCTCCTCCCATCCCCACCTAGTAGCTTTAGCTGTTATTCATATTGAATTAAGCAACTGTGTGCAGATAAAGCTCTGAAGAAGGCGGCACCTTCATATTAGAAATATTCTATCTTTTTTCAAGCTCTAAAAACTACTTCCAAAGACAAGAAGGAAGGGAAAAAGCAGGTACAACACAAAAAGGGCAATGAAGCTGTTTAACTCCCTGCCATATTTGCAATCTGCCAGCTAACATCACCAAAATCTCTTGTTTCCCAGTCCAGTTACAGAGGGAACACACAGACCAGCCCCCAGCCAAGCAAAGCCACAACAAATGGCTTACAGGGAGATTGAAAACGGATGGCCCAAGGCCCTACACCAACACTGCCAATTTAGTGGCAAGTTTTTCCTCAACTATGCAACCTAATATGATAGATTGAGTAGAATGAAAAAGCAAAACAAAACCCAAAGCCAGATACACGTGGGAATCCATGAGACAGGTTAGGAGCCATCCAGCCAGCTAGACAAAACCTGCCAGACCGGTGCAGCAGAGCCACAGGTGTCTGAACAGGCCACCCCGAGCAGCAGTTTCAGCCAGGAGGCACCTCCAGGCCACATGTCCTTTGAGCCACAGTGCATTTATTTACTGGGAGAAAGCGACCCACAACGGCAGTGCTGTTTTTTCTGGCATCCAAACAGAACGTTTGCTGACAAACTCAGGAACAGAAACGTGTTTGGTGGCATGACTTTCACCCAAACAGGACTACAACCACCCCGTGAGAATGGGCTAGAGCACACCAAACTGCACCTCTCACCTTTGCCAGTCCAGAGAGCAGCTCCAGGGCAGCCAGAGAAATACTCATGTCCTGCCTCCACTGTGAGTTGAGCCTTTGGGTTACCAAGTGGATGCTGCGTATCAGCAGGCCAGCAGCTGTATCTGTATGAAGAGCTAGGATATAACCCCAAAACCACACCACGGGGAGGAAAAATAACTAAGCATTAGTGACAACAAGCAAAGCACGGGCACAAGGCAAAGCAGCCACAATACAGACATAAGATAAATCATATCCAACCCAGAATCTCAAAATCTGCTGACTTTTGCTCAGGCTAACTCCCTCCTGTACACTCTAGGCATTAAACAAACCCATTCAGGCTAGCTAGCTCCATTCAATTGTTTCCTTAAAATTCTTGAATAACCCCAGGGCTCTACTGCATTTCAGCAGAACAGTCAGCTTCAGGTTTTGCTATTGTACTTAAACTGCTGTCATCTCTCGTAGTCTCAGAAAAATTTAGGCTTTGGTAATGTGTATTAAGCATTAGTAATTGTATTGAAGAACTAATAGAGCACAAGTAATTTTAGATATCTGTGTCAGAAGTTAACCATTCTTTCCATACCTAGTGTTAATCAAAAGCTGCACTAGTTCAGGAGATGTAGATAATGAAAGAATCAGTGCTGGAGAAAAACAATTATTTGTAACCTTTCAATTCATTAAACCTTTAGCTCAAAATTAAAAATAGAAAATATTTTAAGTATCCGTTTTCTCACTGTAAAATATTAGGAACGGAAATACTACGTGTATTTGTCAAAATGGAAGTATGCAAATTAATGACAGAAACAAAAACTTGCTCAATGACTAGTTATAAAGAGACATGAGAACTATGACAGCTAAGGTATTTCCTTCCCAAAACTTAAATTACCATATTAAACACTCAAGAGATATGTCCAGTGTTACAGCAGGAGCGGATTGGAGAGTCTGCTATGGCTAAACAGTACCAACAGACCACCTTATTTTCAATCTTCTCTTGTTTGAAACATCCAGGAAAAACACAGATTCTTTTCATAAATTCCTTACAACCTTCTATGCACAGGAAATTTTAAAAATCCAGTAAAATTAATATACTACATAAATATATTTCAAGTTACATGATTTGAAGCCTCAATAAGTCAACTATTTTAAAGATTTTTTTTTTTATCTCACAAATTAATGTTTTTACAAGTCAGTGAAAACCCACACAAATTAAACACACAGTTCAAATGGTGTGCTGAAAACGAGCAATTTGGTGATTTCTAAAAAGTAAATCCTGTAGGGAAAGCACCAACACGTTTATATGAATCCCTAGAATACACTGACACCTTTCCTGCTAATGCCCCTCCTCTCTCTATAGAACTAGATAAAAAAAGCACCACCAAACATTTTTGGTTGGTGAGGGCAGAGTTGTCAACCTAGGCTACAATATCATATAAAGGTTATTTGGTCTCATATTTACTTGGCCAACATCAGTTAAACTGATAGAGACCAAAGGAGCAAATGAAGTTGCAGGATCTTGACATTCAGCCAGCTTACCACACACAGGTTTAGAATAACATGGATTTCACTACAAAGAGTCAAAAGTGTACAGTACAGGACATAGCAAACTGAAGTCAATTAGTAAATTCTCTTGTTGCAACACATGAGACATCACAAGCATTTTGCTTGCTTGCTCTGTAAAAACCAGTGTCTCTCAAACGTTCTTTAAATGTGGTTTAAGAAAAGGTGCTGCAGAGGCCAAGTGAGCATTTGGAACGATACCAAAATGAATGAAGAGATTAATTTACACTTGGTGTACGTTTATCCCATTATTGTTGATAAAAACTAAGTGTCTTGAAGACATGTACCAGTCTGCAAACACCTTTTTCCTAAGCTTTTACATTTTAATTTTGACAGTGTTAAGAGCCCTTTAGTAGGATTAAAACAATAGCCGGAAGGGCACATAACAGCACAACCCGGCAATGCACAGACAGACTGCCCACCCGGGCTCACACCCCTGCACATTAATGGATTAGCCAGAACTAGGACAGAAAAACCCAAGTATCCCCCTGCCATACCATGACAGGGTTTTCCAAAGGGCTGTCCTTACCATAATCCCTCAGGAGGGCTTGTGCAGGTCGCTCGCTGTCAGGTGTCGTGGGCTCTGTGCTGCCACCACTCGCAGTGCTAATGCCGCTGTTAGTACGGCTGTGGCTCTTGAAGAGGTTGTTTTCACCACCGTTCTGCAAAGTGGAAGGCGGTTTAGAGTGCTGAGATTTTTCTCATTAGAGTTCTTTATGCCAGAGGATGCTCTCAGATACAAAAGATGATCAAACCTCAAGATGCTACCTGGGCGGTTTTCAGTAGCAGGTAAAGTGAGGAATGCATTCTTTCTGAACAGGTAACTTAATAAACAGGAAAAACTCACCGTTTCCATCTGACAGCCAATGGCTTCTAACAGGGCTGAATCCTGAACAATATTTAACATTGCACCTGCAGAATCAGACATCAGAGGGTAACTACAGACTGCAGAACATTCCCTGCTAAAATTTACAAAAAGCACAGAAGGTCTAAGGTACAAGATTGCCACCCTGTTTTATAAAGTCTCTTCCTAAAGCTCTGAAGTGCAGGGGTCACCAACCCCACTGCATCTAAACTAGCCAGGACAGAGTTGTCTCTTCAACCTTGGGAAAGATTTAAGTGTAACACATTTAAATTAAAAGTGCTGATGTGTTTTAGGTAAAATAGGGTGAACAGCCTGTACCTGCTTGGCAGCACCACCTCCAAATGATGAGGAAAGGCGTAAGGACACAGACCTGAAACAGGCTGACACTGACACATTTGGGGGCATCAGATTTAGTTTTCTGCCTCACCCAACAACGAACATTTAGGAAGACACCACTTGCTCTATGAAGGGGAATGACAAAGCAAGGGGGAATGGCTTCCCACTGCCAGAGGGCAGGGATGGATGGGATATTGGGAAGGAATCCTTCCCTGTGAGGGTGGGCAGGCCCTGGCACAGGGTGCCCAGAGAAGCTGTGG
>JAWWEU010000053.1:415740-428672 GCA_035583155.1 Acropternis orthonyx | reverse complement strand
TGAGGGTGGGCAGGCCCTGGCACAGGGTGCCCAGAGAAGCTGTGCCTGCCCCATCCCTGGGAGTGTCCAAGGCCAGGCTGGTTGGGGATTTGGAGCAACCTGGGATAGTGAAAGTTGTCCCTGCTCGTAGCAAGGGGTGGAACAAGAAGGTCTTTAAGGTTCCTCCCAAACCAAACCCCTCCTGTGATTCTATGAAATGCACCACCTGCTGTCAAACATTTAGTGGCACATGGAAGCAGTGTTTTTGCTGAGAAGCTGGTGGCACATGTAAGAATTTCTGGCTGAACTAGAGGTTCATGAATCCCCTCCAACTAAAGCCAGCAGGAAATAACCTCACATATGGAAATAGGAGTTCCAGAAGAGGAATACAGGGGAGATGAACTCGTGTGGACTAGCATGGGAATAGTAACAGTAAAAAAGTCGTTCAAGACAGAGCATCTACATGGCTGGCTGCAAACCAACTCACCGTGAGTGGCACAGGACTGCCTGGGTGGGATTTAACAGAGCATCACCCTGTGGGTGATGCTGGAGGTGGGGCAACCCTCTGTGCACGGATGCTCTGAGAGTCTCACCTGGAAACCAGGAATGTCCTCACCCCTTCACCAGCACTGGCTGCAAATCATTCTTTCAAATTACTCCACTCTAGTCTTCCTCTAGAAAAGGAACTGTTTCAACTACTGCAAGGTAACCTTCGGAAAGTCTTTGCAGACTGGATTTGTTTCCTTTCCCTTAATTGCTCACATCATTTCCTTGCCCTCCCCCGTTATCCAGCTAGAGTCTCTGCCTCCCAGAATAAGGCAGACTGTTGCCTTTTAAAACAGACAAAAGCAGAGTGGTAAGGAGAAGAACATCATGTTGAAAAATAATACTTTTAAGGAAAGAAAAATGGGGGGAAAGAATAATAGACAAGTACATTTTTACTTGTCTGAAAATGTCTAACTTGACAGATTATGCACTATCCAAGTTTTTATCTTCTACTTCCTTTCTGAGCACTCAGCACGTTAATCCACTCATTACCTCAAAGAGCAGTTTGTTGCCAAAATGTGCACAGTGCACCTTCAGACTCTATTCCAAAACTCTGGGTTTTGTCTGAGGATTTACACACTGCTAAACAAATGTCATCTGCATTTTGCCAGTGCTGGACTACCATTCTCTAGTACTTCAATTTGTTTCCAGGCTTAACCATGCCAAAAACTAAGGTTTTCCCTGTAATCCAGTAGTCAAGAATCCTTTCCAAAGTTAAAATGACATTTTTTTCCTATTTCCATTCCTAGTTATGGCTGACTTTTTGTGCTGGAATGTGCTTTACTTTTTCCTCAACTTTTTAAGTACTACTCCACATGTGTAAAAAGAGAGAGATTAACAAAAACATCAGGCTTTTTAAGGTGCTTTCAAAGTATGAGGGAGATTATACATATGACAACCTGCCAGGAATTTAAACCTTCTTCTTACAAAGCAATACATGACTAATAACCCATGTTATCCCAGGACAGATTAAGACAGATGCTTCTACACCACAGTTAATAAATAAATAAGTTGAAATAACCTAGTATCATCTGAGTGTTGTTGGGATCTGTTTCCGTTTGCAAAGCTCCTATAAGTATATTCACAAGCCTCAGCTTCAGGGATAGGAATGTTACTGGTTTATCATATGTTGAGCTGTCATCATTGCTGAATTTGCCTTCCAGGACAACCTGAAGGAAAAATACACTTATTTCAGTATCAACTAAAGATGACGTCAGCAGGATATTGGTTTCAGAAGTCAACATCCATACCATGCATTGCTGCTGTGATATGGTCTTACTGTTCCCAGGTTCACTGGAACAGTTTCAGTGCTAAAGAGAACACCCAATACAACCCACAAGCCATCCAAATCCCACTCCAAAACAACAGGGAAAGAAAAATGGAAATGCAAAACAAAGGGGTAAGTTTACTACCTCGGACTTTATTGTTCCAAAGTGATGAGGGAGAGGCAGGAGAGACAGCAAGATGTTAATGGAAGCTCTTCTTAGCTCTGTGGGGTTTACATAGATTTTAAACTTTGACAGTTCTCTGCAAATCAAAGCATCACACAGTTAATCAACTTTTCAGAGGAATCTCAAGCCAAATTTAATTAAGTTAAAATTAAATATACACCCACCCAATGGTCTTAAGTAATTTGCAGTATGCAATGTAGCTGTTTCTTTCTAAGACCCATCCAAAAGAATCAGATTTAAGCCCAGACGATAAATAATATTTTATGCATAATTTCAAAATAAGGTGCAGTGCCAAGACATAAAACACATGCATTGAAAAAGGCATGCAGAGAGTACTACTAAGTGCCTTGCTCGGCAAAACATCCAGAAACCTATGAAGCTCTGACAAGGGAGGTTATACCTTCTGGTTGAAGAACCTACTCCAATTTCATGAGTGTAAATTATCAATTTTTCCATTTAATGTTGTGTACAGTTACACATTTATCGCATTCCCTGCAGCCACAGCCACTAATGAATATCCTGTGAAAGTTTACTTTAAAATCAGTAGGCTTTCAATACATTTGAGCTAAATCACTCCTTTTTTCCTATTCTTAAAGGAATGGGTTTCCATTCATGAATATGCAGCTAACAACTTGCATCTTACCTTTTAAAAAAGCACTATTATTGCTTTAAAGAAAACTGCATTAAATAAAACTGAAGACTTGAGCTTACACAGTGCTGCCGCTATCACCCTCAAAAACACACACACTGAGCCCCCGCACTGCAGAATTCTTCTGGTGAAACCACTCAGGAACGACAGAAGACAAACACCTCCCAATATCTGATGATGTTTATATGGAAACAGCAATTTACCTGTCAGGTAGGATAGTTTCAAGAGCCGAAATGAAGTAGGGAACCACAACATCGATGCCTTTCAGGTCACAGCAGAACAGAGGAGGGGAGTTTAGAATAACACTGGCAAGAACGGGGTGGCAAACGAAATCTGCTATCTGCAAACCCTGAATTAAAAGCATGTAAAATCTGACAAAGAAAAATAAAATTAAATTATTTGCATATAAAAAGCATCAGAATCCCACATGAACAAGCATGGGCAGCCACTATTTGATCTCATCTATATAAAACAGAGTAAGTTTCAAAATCAGAGCTAGGAAAGCGTTGATATGAGCATCCCCCCACAATACTTTAGTACAGGCAAACACACCTGACCAGCTTAACAAAACCCTCACAAACTACAGGTATTTCATTGAAAAGCCAGGGCAGCACAGTTTTACTGAAATCTCTGACTTGTTGCAACACCCAGACTGGGAGCTGTGGCAAATACACCCAGCTGATTACTAACAGTGCTTGGACCACGTGCTCTCCACTACCCCCTCCCCATGTAAGGGTGGGAGTGGAATCTTGATTTTAATGCCCCAATAGGAGCAAAATACTGTGAAATCTTGGGGGTGTTGGTGGACAGGACAAGTGACGGGATGTTCGGACACAACACACTGATCAGCAGTTCAGAAAAAGAGACCAAACACAACCATCATAATCAGTTCAAATGAAAAAGCAGAGGCAGGAACCCAGCTGCCCATCATCCTAGGGCAGTTTCTTTTGCAGCTTCTGCTTAAAGAATACTTGTACCTCCTTAGTTTTTTAAAAGGCTTTCAGACACAGACGAATCCCACTGACTGGGCAACAGAAACATGAACTATCTATACAAAAAATACTACAGCATTCAAGCAGTAAAATTGCTCAGTCTTCTGGGAAGTTTTGATGCCATCTGGGCAAATATACATGTACAGATTGAAAGAATCATGATTTAAAACTGATTCTCTGCCTCTAGCCTTTGCTATTTTACTGAACAAAAATTTGGTAAGCAGGTATACTATGATAGACAAGACTGCCTTATTTTATTAGAAAAAAACCTGAACATGGAGGTAGTTCAAACAACTGCTTCAAATATACTGCATTTCAATACTCAAAAGGGTGAAAAAAAAGCAACCACAAAAAACCAGACCCAGCGTTGTGGTATTTGACAACACAAGATCCTTTGCAGTCTAAACGTGTACAAAGTTTTGTGTCTGTACACTTACTTTTTTGATCTGAACAATAAACAGTGAGAAATTAAAGAAAAAGAAAAATACAAGAGGCAAGAAAGTGCCAAAGAAAATGTTTCAGCTGGAAGCACAATTTAAGGGACTCCCCTTCAACTGGGACTTGAAGAAAACCCAACAAAAAGCAGCATCATGAGAACCCAAGAGGAAACCAGTGCTGGGGTTAGCCAGGGATCCCTCCTCCAGCCTCTGAAGGCCAGCCTGGTGTTTTTGAACTGGCACACGGGACTCGGGACAGCAGCTCAATGCTATTCACTGGGAATTAATCTGCACCACGAAGTCGCACCAATAAAGCAACTGGAAGATAGGTTAGTACCGGGATAGGTAAGCTGGTAATATTTCCTCCCCAGTCTTCTTGCTACAAAATATCCTACACAGTGTCCCGCACGCCTCTGCCCTTCCCGCTTCATAGTTGTCTGGGAAGTCACTCGCATCAAACATGGGGTTGGAAGCCATAGTGTCTGTGGACATTTGGGATCCTTTCCGGCGGAACTCCACACTAGCCTGGGTCGCTATAGCTGGGAAGAGAAAAAACAGCGTTTCACTGTGTGTGTTAATGCACAGAATAGGCTCATGGGATCCAGGACACAAAGATCAAGTCCAATTTAGTAGTTAACAAGAAGCTGTTAGTTGACTGTATTTGAGCCAGCACCTCTGTTTAGGAAGTATTTTTGGGTGTAACTAACTTTTTTCCTCCATAAGGATGACAACAACTGACCTTCGTATACTACAGACTGCCCCTACTCCCTGCTGGGAAGACTAGGCTTATATTCAATATTAGCTTCCTACCCTCTGGAGGACAAGCATCTCCCTCACCTAGTCCTCATCCCCACAAAAATGAAGTGCCACCTTGCCTTGCCACCCTAAAAAGAATCCCCACAATTTAGATGGTGCCATTACTATGACCTCCATGAAGTGCTTAATTTCCAGTTGGCCAACTCATCTCATACTGCTCCAAACACTGACCTGCTTTGAGCTGGTTTTGTTGTATAAATATATTTACTAAAAGAATGATCAAAAAACTCTAAGGCCCCATAAGAGAGGGAAGGCTGTGGAACCCACTGTCCTCTCTCCTCACATGACCACTGAAATTGCCAAATAAGTATGAGGTTAAGAGAGCCTCCAGACAGCAGCTCCCGGGGGCTGGCCCGCTCCTGTGACCCAACGGGGACACGGCTCTGCCCAGCTCTGGGCCAGTTCTGCCAATCCACTCCAGTCCATGTTTTTCTAGAGAGATTTCTGGTCCCCCTTTCACACATCAGCATCACATGGAGATGAGACCACTCGCTCTGCAGGCTCCATCCTTTCTTCCAGGATGGCAACCAGAACAAAGCATATTATTGCACTCAGTGTGATTTTTTTTCCCTTTTTCATTATTTTTTTGTATTTTCCTTGTACAACTTCACTGTAGGATTACTGATGTCAGAAAGGGTGCATTCTTATTTTCAGCTAAGACCCTAGGGATTTCCAAAATTTTGATAAACTACAAAAGCGAACGGCAGACAGTGAGTGCTCCTGACAGAATCACACCGATGATTTCTACCAGCATAGGAGAATTTCCTCTGTCTCAGCTCCGGGGACACTGGGGAACAGCAGGTTCACAGCCAGCCTTGCAAAACAAAGGCGTGCTAACACTTTGGCAGTTGGAATACCTGATAATTTACAGATATAGTGCCTTTTGGTTTTGTTTTATTTTTTAGAGGAAATGTCTTAATGACAAGTGTCTACTCTTAAATTTTTGTCCTCAAATTCAGCATTTAGCCTATGGTTACCTTACAAATTTTGATGACATAAGTAGCAAATAAGCACAAATCTTTATGCATCTTCCCATGAGCCATTTTTTTTTGTCCTAAATAAGCTATCCAGCAAAATACTGTAGTTGGAAAAAAAACACTACATGCACAATGCATACAAATCAAACACTAGGTCTGTAAAATAAGCTTTAAGTAAAAAAAACAAAAACATGGTTAGTGCAAAGTCCTGAAATTCATGACATGATCACAGACTAAAGTACAGAAAAGATGGGACTGATTCAGGCAGATTAATTTGCTTTTGCCAACAATCCTCCCCATTGAAAAACACACACAAAAAAAAATTACTTGTCTTTTCAAGTAAAAGTGCAAAAGCTACAAGAGACAATGAGAATGAATTTACAAATAAAATATGGGATTATGGAAAAAGAAAAGCATGACAGCAATTAAGGAAAAGCTACTGGTTCCTACTTACAAGATTTATAAGAAAGAAGAATTTGGATAAAAGATGCTGCAAGATAATAGAAATAAAATGGAAACAAATCAAAGGACAGCAGTAGTTATAAAATACTTTTAAGATGGTGAAATTGTAATATAAGTTAAGAAGCTTTTAGCTTTTTTAAAAAATAGATTAAAAGCTTTATGATACAAGCAAGCTCATTAAACACATAGGAAATTGGCATTCAGGTCCAAAATTATGGTTTTGAAAGTACCATGCAAAACAATGAACAAAAAGTTACAAAATACCACTAAGATTTAGAGCTGTTCATAGTACCGTGCATCCATTCTTTCACAGGATGTATTAACCCTGTCCCCATGTCATTGCACATGGAGCACACACAGGGCTATCCCAGGGCTCCTGTGACTCGGGGGGTGTCTTGCAGGGGGACAGTACTTACCTGCAGTCTCCTCCCAGCAGTACTGCTGCTGCCAAACCATGAGATCGTGATGGGATTACGGCTCCCACTTCCCTAAGTCAAGCTGCCAACAACCAAAATACCCGAGCACGTCTGCCCCGGGCCACCAGCTCCACCAACAGTCTTCCAAAGCAGAAACAAAAGGCAGAACACTCCCAGAAACATCACATCAACATCTCAATCAATGTCCAGAGAACGAAGAGAGGCAGCCAGGTATCAGCCACCACCTGGTACGTGTCACTTCTTTGAATGGGCAGGGTCAGACCAACACCTGCCACCAAGTCCCTCAGCAGCACTTGAGATGTCCCCACTCAGGGCTGCTTAGAGATTGCTCTTAGAACCCCTGACACGTTCTTTGGCATATTAATAACAGCAGGACCAGAAAAGATGAGGGTACACCCCAAGACTCCCCCAATGCCAACAGCACCCGGGCAACACCAACAACCCACCACCGTGTCTCCTTCAGCTGCCATAAACTGCAGAGCTGGCAGGCTGTGACTCACTGCTCTAGGGACAAGGATTAAGGATGAGCCCATCAGATTGGAAGACTCAGTTGCCGAAATGCTGGCACAAGGTACTCCTGAGTCTCTCCCAATTCTCAAAGGCTGAGGACAGCAATAGCATGCACCATATGGTCGAGTTGTCTGAAACACCATCCCAGAGGAGGTCATTCTCATACAAGCTCCAGAGCAAGTTTCTTATGAAGGTGGTTTTACCACAGAGATCATTTAACCCACACTATCAGCTAGATAAATACCACACATCCATCTGATTCTAAGGATCCAGCTGCTTTCAAACCATGTATGCATTTCTGCTCTCTTCCCACAACACAGTGATGTCCATCAGCTGCCCCCACAAAGCCATAAAGGTCTGTGTGCAGAAACTAAAACCTGACAAGGCCACTAAAGGCCCAAAAGCATCATGCCAATGATGGCAAAATCACCACTCTGCTTCAGAATCCAAACAATGACACAGGACTACCTTGAAGGACAGGGCTCAAAGAGCAAACATGACAATTGCTTTCCAGGTGATAACCTTCACCAGCACTCAGTCATACACAGATGACCTCCAGCTAATCTTGTGAGAGAGAACAATTCTCTCTTCCCAAAGAGAGACAGACAAAACCACAACAACCACAAATGAGGAACACTTGTGACTATTCTGAATGAAGCCAGGGTTGGCACAAGAAGTTTACTCAAGAGATGACAGAAAATTGAACAACAGTGGGACAGCAATTAATCTGAGAGAACCAGGAGAGTTGAGGCTGAAGGAGCCTCTGAAGATTATACAGTCAGCCCTCCTCAGCAAAGCAGGGTCAAATAGAGCAAGTTCAGTTACCCTTCCACCCATTCAGATAATATTTCCACCTCAAGACCTACAAAAAGCTGTACATTTTTTCCACCCATCATTTTTTGTGACTTCTTTCATGGAGGTTAAAGAGTTCCAGAGGTAAAACACGAGGCCCCAGGACAAGGAAACAAGCAAGGGTAGACGAGTACTCATTCACATGAGCCTTGATCAATTGCTCTTTACTACCTAAAGCTCATCAAAGATGTGCACTGCAAAGATGGGAGAAGGACAATGTGCTTGGCTGTTTGAGTCATCAGGGCTTGTTTAAAAGAACCAAACCAAATTCTCAACTAGAGCTTGAGAACTCAGCTTATCCACAGGACGACCTGCTAGGCACTGCACTGAGCTCACAAGTATCCCTTTGGCAATCGCAACACTGCAGTCCTCCCTGAGAATGTGCCACATGACAGAAGAGGAGCGAGAAACACTAGAAAATGCAGCATTCCAGAGGGGTGACCCAGAGCACAGGGTCTCTGCAGGACCAAGCTCTAACACAGCAGTTCACCTCCTTTTGCAAAATGGTCCTCAGTCCTCCAGACAGCAGTGGAACACAGAACCCATATCAGAGAGCCAACACAGAAGAAATTCTTAACTGCATGGCATTGAAACAAAGGGAACATTATAAGGGTTTAAAGCTGCTAAGATTTTATACAGCTGCAGTTCCAGACCTAAAAGAAAAAGTGCTTGTGGGCCAGCAGGAGACATGGCAAAGCTGATCATAAGTGCAGACATGTCCCAAGCATAAAATATTTGAAGCACCCAGAAAAATAACAGTGCTCCCTGAAGCTAATGCCAAGATTATCAACAGCAGTGTCAAACACAGTAAGAATATTCCAGCTAGTGGCTAAAGCATCATGGCTACAAAGGGGAGCAGATGGACCATGAGGTACAGGAATAGCCAAACTGCAGCCATAAAGCATCAGACCTCTTTCCCAGTGGTAGGGACTGTGGCAGCTAATTGTCCCTTCTCTGTTGCCCTCCTCCTTGCATGAACAAAGGCAGGTGAATGGACACAGTGTGCAGATTCTGATCACCTGTGTCATGGGGGGGCCCCCAGTACAGAACCCTCCAGGCCCACCTCATCATCCAGCACTGCACCTCCTGCCTTATGCTGTTCGAGGAGGAAAAGGCTTCACTTGGATGCATCAGGCTTCACAGATCAGACTGCCAGAACAAAAACCTTTCAATTTGGATTTAAACCTCATTTAAAAGACACTGGTACTTCAAGTCAGCAGAAACTGCAGGGGCCTGGCCCTGTAAACGTCTTGCTGCCTTTTCCCACTTTAAGCAAAAGCTGAACAAAAGGATAAATCAGGCAATCAGAGTTTGGGGTCTCTCTACAGAGTTTCAGCAGTATGGGTCCATCTTCAGTTCTCTCTCCTTCTGTCAGCACACCACAGCTGACAGAAGCTTACTGTGACCAGTACCTTACACAGCAGTAACAACACCTTGGAAACGCAGCAGACACTTGACTAATTTCCCTAAGTTAATTTTGTCTTCCAAATTGCTAGAAAAGTAGGACATGACACAGCCAGTTTTCTGGAATTCCACCAACAAAACTGTCTCAGATCCACTGCTAATACACAGCAGACCATGTGACACGCAAAGACTGGTCTCACTATGAACAGCTCAGAAGAGCAGGAGGAGGAGCAGAACCAACTCAATTCCAAACAGCTGTCTCTAGTTTTCAGAAAGCCAGTAAACCCCTGTGTAAGTCTAGTAACATGACAATTTTCTGACTGCTGTGAGGTGTCTTAAGACATTGCATATATAAATAGAAGACCCTGGAACCCCCATCAGGTAAGAATCTTTTTGATTTTGGATGACTGTATGTCTGCCAGCATCACAACACCTCTGTTTACAGCTGACACTGTTGCATAAGCAGTATCTTAGCCAACATCCTTTACAGGTTAAGTACTTCCTTAAAATTGCTCAAGAAACAGGTTATGTCAAAACTAAAGTGATCCAATCAATCTGAAAAGAACTAAATGCAGAAACACATTAAATGCATATGCAAATGAACACACCCTCAAAGGATAACTTGCTCTTCTTAAGCTCAGCTGTTTCCCTAGTCATGCGTCACAGGCCTTTTACAGAGGAACTCCAACCTTCTGCCACAGAAATCCCCAACAAACACTTTCAAAAACCATGTGGTACATAGCTAACAATACTTTTAGAAGATCCCAACTCTTAAACCTCCACACAGGGATTTGACACAACAAACAATGAAGATTACCAGTTTAACTGGGGCTGTCAGATGCCACTACACATTCAACTTGCTACAACAAACTTCTTCCCACTCTTTTTTTTTTTTAAAGTTAATGAGCTCCTGGTAGATTAATCAGTAGTTCTCTTGGAAGAGTTTAGCACATATACAAAATACTAGGGGACAGGAAAAATGCAAGGACTGAGAAAGATTATTCTTTTCTAAATATTATCACCAAAAGTAAGATGAGAGCTAAAAAGCCTCACTGAGAAGACCACTAATTCTGCTACGATATCTCAAAACATCTAATCTCATGGAAGACAAAATAAGTTTAGCAGTTGAGGGCTGAAGACAATCAGGGTATCAAGCTATTTAGGGAAACACTGAAAGGCAGCAACTTGACTTGCTATTTTAAGGACTCTTGTTTTCATAACACTCTTCAAAACCAAGGAGAAGTACCACTTTGTGCAGTATCTGGAGGCCTGTTTGACAATTTTTCAAACATAAAGGGTCACTATAGAAAGTTGCTATTATTCATAGATACTCAAGATTTCAAATTAAGAAGGGGACTCTCACCATACCATTTCCTTCACTTAACATTTTCCCCCACTAGCATAATTGGGAGTGCCATGCTTGTTACAGCAAGGGAATGCTTAATAGTAGAAAGTAGGGGTTTTTTTTTTAAACTTTGAAACCCCTAAACACCTGCTCAGCTAATAGCAGGTGCTGGCTCAGCTGGGAGGCGTTAACCACCACAGAGCACTTCAGATTTTACTTTTTATGGACTATGCATGTGTTAATCTTGCAGGTAGGAGACGTCAATAAAACAAGGAAAAAAGTGTACATATGTTTTTCAGTAATATTTACCAGTCATGCTGCTGTCTCTGTTTATTCCATTGTGAAGTTTACAGTGAACAAATGCCGCATCAAATAACCACGATCCAAAGAGGTTCAAGATGCTGTTAACCTTTGGCCTGCGAGGAGCTGGTAGTGGCCGTGGCTCAGAGCTTGTCTGGTTTGGGCTAGAGAGTGGAGAAGTAGAGGAAGGTTGGTGTTGCACTTTTGAAGTATGTGCAGTAGTTACCTACGAATAGAAGAACAGATCAGCTCCTAGAAGCAAGGAAATCCCTTCCTCTAACCGAGGCACGTTACCCGAAGGGTCAGCTGCTCAAACAGAGAGAGCACGAAATCTTACAGTGCTGGTTTTCATGGTTGCTTTGTTGACGGTCACTGCGCGATGCCTGCGGTTGTGGGGCGGGGTGGTGTTGGTGGCCGTGTTCTGGGGCATGCTCAGCCTGTTCACCGGCGTGGGCGGCGCGCTGTCCGAGCGCGGGCGGGAGATGCCTGCGGGGCCAACAAACACAGCACGCCGTCAGCAGCAGCTCAGGGGCTCGCAGGCTGCGGGCAACAGCCACGCTTCCCCCTGCCCGCAGAATGGCACGGGCAAGAAAAAGCGCGTTTTCCCTTCCCGCTGTTAGCAGAAATAAACGCACCGGCAAAGGAAAACAGCGATTGCATCAGGTAAGCAAAACACTTTAAGGCCATGGGAAAAGACATGTGAGAGGAGCCAGTCTAGCAGCAGGCAGAGGGAAAGGAGCAAGGTTCACCTGCCGAAGCAAATTTTGCAGCTCACTCCTGCCAAAATTCAGATGCGTCTCACCTTTCCCTTTCTTTCCCAGTCACACTTCCCACACCCTTTCTGAGCTGCCTCTAAGATGTCTGGCCCTTAAAGCCACCTTAGCTCACTGAACCACTAAGATGAAACCCATCCACCACACAGCTTTCTGCTGGGTTTCAACTGAATCAGCGGCTGAACAGTCAAATGCTAAGTCAGTACATAAGCAGGGTAAAAAAGCCAAGCAAGCTGTAGTATTTCTGGCAGCAGCAGGGTATGAGACCAGTTTTTACCCTCCCAGTCAGAATCAGAACTCAACTTCTGCAAAGCTTGAACTGACAAATGCCACTTCTGCCCATTTTAATGAGCACCAGCACCCTCACACCCCATCTGAAAAACGAAGTGGGGAAGTGCAGTTTGACGCAGATTTTTTTGACCATGTTAATCAAAGCACCCAAGTGCTTTTTATAACACACTGTAGAACAACTTGATGCTAATAAACCATCAGTGTTACACCCCAGGCAGAGTATGCACTGCGAAACCTACTGTTTTGGTACACCTGGTTGGTAAAGAGGATGCAGTATTTTGCCAAACACAGCATGTAGGTACATACCAAGCAGAGCAAGATAAAAACCCTGTGCTTTAGCACTTGTGACAAAAGGCAATGAACTCTCCCACCAGCCCTCACAGAAGGGGTTTCTGCAGCTCCAAAGTCTGCCTAAGCACACTCCCCATCCACACCTACAGACGGAATTTCATTTCCCTGAGAGCTCTCCTGTGCCTGAATGCATGGTAGTCTCCATTTCTCTGTACTCCAGGTGGGCTATTCCCTCGGGTGTTATTCCCCTGGGTGCTTCATCTTGCTACTTCTCAAGTCTGAAGTGTCTGATTCATAGACCCATAGGATGGTTTGGGTTGGAAGGAACCTTAAAGTCCATCTTATTCCACCCCCTGCCATGGGCAGGGACACCTCCCACCAGCCCAGGTTGCTCCAAGCCCCGTCCAACCTGCCCTTGGA
>JAWWEU010000053.1:403756-415640 GCA_035583155.1 Acropternis orthonyx | reverse complement strand
GCCCAACCTGTGCCAGGGCCTGCCCACCCTCACAGGGAAGGATTCCTTCCCAATATCCCATCTAACCCTGCCCTCTGCCCGTGGGAAGCCATTCCCCCTCGTCCTGTCACTCCAGGCCCTTGTCCAAAGTCCCTCTCCAGCTCTCTTGAAGTCCCCTTAGGCACTGCAAAGGGCTCTGAGGTCTCCCCAGAGCCTTCTCTTCTCAGGCTGACAGTCTCATTCCACAGCCAGGGTCTTTTTCACAGTACCATTTACACATCCGCTTGAGTTTCCTGCAGTCTCACATCAGCTCATGCTTCTGGCAGATGACATTTGCACACATTTCAGCAAAAAAAGCAGTTGGAGAGAGGCAGCTTTTCAGAGTTTACAATTGCATGTTTTTTAACCAAAGAACTTTCAATCAGCATACTAAGAAAAATGCTCTAAGTTTCAGGTCCTCCACGCCGCTAGTTAAAACTGGCCAGCCAGTGCTTATATCTGCTTTACCTTTCAGTCCAATTTGAGCTACTCAGTTACCAGCAGACACAAAGAAACACGAATTTTTTACTCAGCAGTAGTAGTCACCCACTAACTGTACACTAAATGAAACTCTCACAAAGATCTGAAGATGACAGTACAAATTCAACACCTTATTAAGCAGGCACTGCACGCACCAGTTGCCATGAAGAAACAGAAACTGCAGAAACAGTGGTGAGTGCTCACAACATGCTAAAGCACAGCACTTGCATTGGTGATTAGGAGAAAAGAGAAGAGAAGCTTTTTTTGGGAAAGGGATCCCTGGTTTTATTTTAGACTTCCAATTGGTTTGCATTTTAAACTAAGGCCATCTTCAACTTTATGCATTCAAATACTATTACTGCGTATACAGATTTTTTTAGAAGTGATCTGAGGTCCCTTCCTATCAATTCCAGGATATACTTGCAAATGATAAATTATTACTGCTGTATTTACAGAGAAGACAGATTTAAGGAAAATAAAATAATGATTCCAGGCTATCCATGGGTAAGACAAAAGCATTACCTAGGAATGCATCCACTAAGCAGCTGATCCCACGCATGGCACGAAAGAATATTTGAGGCAGATGTTTAAGGCAGGGGTACTGATTCAGTTCTTGAGTCATCCCACTCACATTCAGAAACTGCTCCTGAAATTTGGGGGTTGAGCTAATAACGGCTGGGTTACTCAAATCCACAGGATTACTGCACACAAAGAGAGCAAAATATATGTTAGTTTAAGAACAGCTGTTAAGATTTCAAAAATACTTGAAGAGGCAATAGTTCAAGGCATTTAAACAACACCACAAACCAGGATCCAGTATCAATACATTTTAGCTGTTACTCCATCACAGGAAGGCAATTTTCACTTCCTGGGTTGGCAGTATTTAACTGTCTTCATTTCAAACATTACCCAAACACACTGAACAATTTTATGAAAATAAACCAGAGCATACACTTGGCTAGACTAATCCCACTACTGCAGTAAGATAAATTATTTATGAGGTCTTTTGAACCCAGTTAAAGAGTTCTTTACAATGTTAAAGTTATTCTGGAAAGGCAAACAATGACTTCAGTATTTCCAGTGACAAGAAGGGGAGTGGGTTGTAAAAGTCTGAGCAATTTTTCCTGCCTGACACAAATCCTGAAACAGCAATTCCAAATTTGAAGAGTACAGTACTTGTGACATTAGCACCACAAAAGAAAAAGAGGGTTTTTAGTTAGGTTTTAAACAGCCTAATGTTTATCTAGCCTTAACTATTAAATGTTTTATATGAAAAGTTCAATATTCTGGCCACTGAGAGCATTAATGTAATATCATTCCCAAGAATCTTTAAAACAAAACAAAGCACTTGGTTCAGTCGTCCATTTAAGAAAGAGTAACATGTATGTTAACTGCAGAGATTTGTTCAGAAAAACTAAGAGAAACACCCATATTAAAAATAATCTTTTGTAGGTTAAATTTAACACCCTGAAGAATAAATGGAAGCTGTATACATCTCTCAGAGCTATTGTTCTACTTTTCCTGTTTGCTATCTCAGAAACAAAATTCTGTTGAACTCTTTGTTTTTCAGATCCTCCAAAACGCCAGATAGCTAAAAGAGCTTTTAATTACCCAGCTTACATTCTGAAATAGTCAGAGTGTTCAAAGTTGAACAACCCACTCAAGGCCTCGCCCTGAGCTGCTGAAGGGCACTGGCACAAGTCTCTCACTTTATTCTATTTAGGTGCTCTCTCATGGCAAAATCCAGAGAAATGTTTCATTTTCATACAAATGTATATTGCTGATGCAAGAACAGGAACAATGGATGGCTGTAATTACAATACCTCAGCATATGTAAAAAGCGAAACCAAGTTTGTGCAACGCACTCATTATCCATTTCAAGAGGAATCAGACCAGCATCTTCATCGGGAATTTTAAACGGAGGGAACGAAGGTCCGTACGTAAAACGCAGCAACCTAGAAAGCAAGTCAGACAGACTTGTCCTTCAGTTCATAGTCCTCAAAAACGTAACAGTGCATTTGAACCCGAAAGGTATCAGCAGCCCACAGGTGAGCCCACAGGCAACAACACAACTTCCCAAGTTTTCCTAGAGATCCCCATTTTATACAATCATTGAACCCTCTTACAGCTTTGAATAGTGCACAGCTTGGAGTCTGCCTAAGGCTCCAGCCAAATCCAAGAGCTTTTAAGGCATAACAGCCCTCAGCAGCTCTCCCATCCTTAGCCAGATGGATCACCAGTGAACAGCTACACACATAGGTGACAGGATGCTACATGAAAAGGAAAAGGTGAAAATTTAAAAAAAAAAACACCAAAACCCCCCCTTTTTTTTTTTTGAACGAATTTAACCCTTTATCCTGACACCTCCTTAGCATAAGTGTTCAATGACGCCAGTAAGTCATACTAGGTTGCAGATCTAAGCTCCAGCTCAAAACTGATGATGTGCTCTGTACACCAGCACACCGAACAGTGCCCAGTGAAACAGAGCAGGACTTGCAAACCACAGATCAGCGAGTTCTTCAGAACAGATGCACTACGTTTTCCAGAGGCTGGGAGCTACAGACCAGCAAAGAGCAAACCCACAGAGGGTTCACAGTGATGCAGAGCCATAAGGACAGTGCTTGGATAGAGATCTTTCTCTAGAAGTGCTGCAACTACCTGAACAGTCACCAGTGACCTTCCCTCAGCTCCTGCTGTCTCATCTGACCCCTGCTTTATACCCAGCTTCAACAAACTACAGTTCAAATTCCCTTATCAACATCATTCTGACATTCACTAAAGGGATGGAAGAGACCTACATTGCATCTTCTCAACATCCCAGCATTCCCAGAAATCAGTTTGTGTCTTTCCCTAAGCTAACTTGCTTGTAAGGGCCAAGAAATGTCCTGTTCATCATTGCTCACTTATAAAGCCATACAGTTTTTACAGAGATAAAGTCATTACAAGTAGGAGAAGAGAAGTAGTCTACAGCTGACTCCTGAACCAGGAGTCAAATAGGCTGAATTCCCATCTCCCACTTGTCCCAGAACCAGGCACTACAGTAACTTGTAACCATTAACTCAAGGGTCTGAAAACATAGCCTATAGCAGTACCTAGCCTGGAAAGAAAAGCACAAGAGCTTTAGGACATGAGGCCTTCTCCAGGTCCAACCCAGGTGTTGAGGAATCCATTCCGTGCAGGTGGCTTGGTGTGCAGCTGCAGACGGAGCTCTGCCTGAAGGGAGCCTGAGACAAGAGGAACTGCCAGCCCTGTGCACAACAAAGGGCAGGGGGACCTGTGGCCCAGCCAGGTGCATGGACACTCAGAGACAGGGCAGGAGCTGAGGACCAGGGAGGAAGAGCTGAGACTTGCATGCGCTTAGACTGTGAGGGGATAAAAGTCCAGGGGTCTTTTGTTATGGGTCCCTCCCTGGCGGCACCAGCTCAAGCTGTTTCTGTGTTACTGCGCCGTGAATAAATTGCTTTATGGACACCTGAGACTCTGCCGTGGGGAAAGCTGGTCTGACCATGTGAGTGGGGTGTGCGGGGAGTCAAGTGGGACCAGTTGGTCACGGGAGCTGCTGCTGCAAAGGGGCTCCAGTGCTGCAGCTAAAGCCACTGGTGGTGGGAGTGTCGCTGCCAGGGAGACCCGGCAAGGGTCACACTGCCAAGTCTCCTTAACACCAGAAATACACTTCTGTTCTAGCTAGTAACTACTCTCCTGTACTGTGTCCATCTACATTTAGCACCCAGAGGCTTTTTTGCTGAGGAATTACCCGACTCTGAAAAACACGAGGGCCTGGCCCAATCCCATGCACAGCCATGGCCACACCTCTGCCTGGCAGCACATTGCACTGCTTAGTTCTCCTTATGAGCTTGCAAGAGATGAGTTTTCCATAGAGCATGACCAAATCTTGACTGAAATATGAGCCATTTTCAAGAACAATTGAAAACAGAAATAAATTTTAAGCCACACATCCAAGACAGTTAAAATACACTTAAAGCAACCTAGATGGGGTTCAAGTAGTATCAATTGGTATGGCAACACAACTAAGACTCCAGTTTCATTCTGCTATGAAATCATAGCCAAGGACACAAATTAACACTTCATATGTGTACAGATTTCCAAATATAATTTTCCATATGGTTTTAACTTGAAACATTTACTCTCAGCTTACTGCTAATTCAGAGAACTGTTTACTAAAACACTGTTTGAAGCTGGAGCTTCACTGAAGTATTAAAAAGGCAGCTTAAAATGCCACTGAACTTACAGTCAGCCTCAGAGGAGCTCAACTTTCCATGTATCAGGCATAAACCAACATTACTGAACACAAACTAGAACCTTGCAGAATGCCTGCAGTTTACTGTGCACTAACAGAACCAAGACTGTTAGTCAACAGTGGGAGATATAAAGAGTATGGCACAGTGCATGGTGCAGAACACCAACACATGTTTTGAGAGAGAGTTGTTCTTTTCAGATCAGTGAATCAAAGTATTTTCCGTTATGCAACACTCCATCTAATGAGCTAATAATAGCCAAAGAAATAGCGTGGGAAATACGCAGAACTCATACTGCAGCTTTATTTCCCACAGGTTTAAAAAGTACCTGCATAACCTGGAAAAATCTATCCACACTTCAAATTTTGACAGGTAATTCAAAGTAAAAGTTCTCAGAGTTAAAATAAATCCTTGCAGAAAAATATACTATTGAATATTTCACAGTGCAACCATTTTCATGCATCTTTGAACCTTTACAAAAATAAGTTACTGACACTTCAGGAGAGCTGGGAGGAGACTCAGACCCTCTTATTAGCAATTAATTCAGTTCTTTCCTCTAAGAGACAGAGACCTGTCCCACAAAGACATCATACCACAAAGATCTCAGTATTAAGGATACTGAGACTATCCTCACTGTTCAGGACCTTCTGCTAGAGCCCAAACTCTCCCACAGCCCACAGATCTGAGTATTCCCTCACTCAGTTTGCACTGAGGTGAGCAGGAGCTGACCTGCTGGAGGGCAGGAAGGATCTCTATAGGATTTGGACAGACTGGATCAAGGGGTGGAGGCCACTGTATGAGGCTAAACAAGGCAAAGTGCCACATCCTGCTCTTGAGTCACAACAACCCCAGAGAGCTACAGGCTTGGGCAGAGTAGCTGGAAAGCAGTCCAGCAGGAAAGGACCTGGGGGTACTAATCAACAGCAGCTGAATGAGAGCCAGGTGTGCCCAGGTGGGCAAGAAGCCAAAGGTACCTGGCTCATACCAGCAAGAGTGCAGCCAGCAGGCCCAGGGCAGTGACTGCCCCTGTGCTGGCACTGCTGAGGCACCTCCAGTCCTGGGCCCCTCATGACAAGGATATTGAGGGGCTGGAGCGTGTCCAGAGATGGGAACGGACCTGGGGAAGGGGCTGGAGCACCAGGAGCATCAGAGGGAGCTGGGGGGGGCTCAGCCTGGAGAAAAGGAGCCTCAGGGGGAACCTTCTCATTCTCTGTGTCTCCCTGATATGAGGGTGGAGCCAGGTGAGGGTCGGGCTCTGCTCCCAGGGAACAAGGGACAGGACCAGAGGAAACGGCCTCAAGTTGTGCCAGGGGGTGTTTAGGATTGTGCATTAGGGAAAGTTTCTTCATGGAAAAGGCTGTCAGACATTGGCACAGGCTGCCCAGGGCAGTGGTGGAGTCACCAAAAGGTATTTAACAGGTGCGTGAATGTGGTACTTGGGGACATGGTTTAGTGGTGGGCTTTGACAGCACTAGGGGAATGATTGGACTCGGGCCTTTTCCAACCTAAACAATTCTGTGCTTTCACAATCCTCACTGTTTCCATTCCCAGCAAGGCTCGGTACAGCTCTCCTCCCATACTCTGTAGAGCAGAGGAGAGCCTGTGGCCTGACTCTGGCCCATCACATCCCACCTGCCGGGGCAAAAGTACCACCAGCTATAACATGGCTTCAGCTCCACAGGGCAGGAGAAGCAGAGTCCAAGAGCTACCTCAAACCCAGCAGCACGCAGCAGTATCAGGCACCTAATAATTTTGATGGTGACTGCCATTAAACACACACACTATAACGCCCTACCAATATTCATGAGTCATTCTTCAGGGCACACGGTGAAGAGTCACAGTGATGGAGACTAATACACACACACTGCAAAGCGCTAAATATCAGAGAGGTGCCAAGCTTACACAGTAACAGAGACAATCCAACTGATCTTCTCTTGCACAACAAAGGCAAACACGCACAGAGCCCAAGGTTACCAGCAAGAGCTCGCTGTGGATTGCTCATTCACTTTTGGATTGCTGCGCATTACACATATAAGCAACATAAGGAAAAAACATGTACAACCGCAATCATCCCTACACGTGTGTTTATTTCCATAGGATTTCTCCTACCTGGAAGTAAGGGCACAGATGACCTTGCTCCACTGCTCAACTACTGCAGGGTGATGTCGCCAGTTGGCCACCATCTCTTTGGCAGTTTTCCAGTACGGGGGTGTTGGAAAGCACCGCGTACAGGCGAGTAACCACACCTCGAACAGCACACCAATTAACTTCTCAGACAGGTTCTCAGCAATGCCACCTTGTAACAGAAACAAAGCATGCCTTCAGTTAGCATTCCATGTGAACTTCAAGCACCTCCCCAAAGAGGTCTCAGTTTAAGGGCATAAAGATTAAGCTCATTTTTCCACAATTTTTTAAGTGATTCTTGATTGCTTCCTTCAGCCAATTAGGCTTTTTGAAAAACCAAATATAATAGATAAAGCCCAGACACATGTGTGTCAATAAGGCACACTGGGAATTCACCAATCTTAGGCAGTCTTCTACTGCACTTTGTCTATACTGAATTCCATTTTTTTAAATTTGTAAAACTGACAACTATTTTGCAGTGGGCAGGCCAAACAGCAAGACACATGGGGTTTCAGTAGAACAAAAAGGGAACATCACCATCTGAAACCGTTCACTGTGAACTGCTCCTGTACAGAATCACTGTCCTGCAAAACCACTCTGGGGAAAACGCAGCTCCAAATCATTGTCTTTTCTGGCAATGCTTTATTTTGAAGTAGTGCAGCAAAATTAGGAGTGAGTTATTATGCTCTGTTGGCTACTAACACCTTTTAACAGGTTCTTCCATCCCACTGGCAGCTCAACATCAAGCAGAGCCAAAAGTTTTTCCAGTAATTGAACCAAATGGAATATGAAGATGAACCTTGCACGGTTGGAGCTGCTAGAAGAGTGTCATTGATCTGAAGAAGAAATAACAGCAAAACCTCCCAGGTTTCTCTTGCCATAATTGTTGATTCATGAGCCAGTTTCTGGACAGCTTTCAAAACCTGTAAGCACAATCTGATCTGACTGGATCCCGGGTCTGGCCTGCAAGAGAATGAAACAGTGCTTGTGGAACAGAACTTGAAAGTGAGGTATACAATAAGGTGAACTCTCAGCAGTTACAAGAGGAAACAAATACTATTGAACAAGAGCAGAGAACATGAGCAAATATACTTCCATGCACCCTAACTCTGTCTCTAGGCATCCTGATTCTGCCTTAATGAGCACAAGATGTACTGTAACATTCTTCTCTACATGACAGAGACTCACCCCCATAGAGTGAACACTCACTAAAGCAAGCACAACCCATCATCTCAAAGGAATTTATCTTGGGCCAAACAGTGAGAACACAGTTGAGACAGCATTAATTATTACATACATAATTCAGAAGTGGCAAAACTAGGAGAAATATTGTTAGCAAACTGATTTAAATTCTTCCTAGTTCTCCTCTTGCTTCCAAGTCAACTCTTGTCCCTTCTTCCTTGAGTCTGATTTTCCTTTTAACGACCCCCTTCTAGGTCTTTTTCTGTAAATCCAAGCAATCGGAGGTAAGGAAGGAAGGAAGAAACTTTTTCACATTATCAAAGTTTTCCCTGTAGTAATAATCAGATCCACACTGGCACTGCTGAGTCACTCTACATGAAGTATTGCAGAAGCAGCACAAAGCAGCAGCATCACCTCTTCCCATCAGTCAGTCTGGACAAGGCAGAACAGGTACAAAACAGTAACATGACACATTCTGGACAGTATCTGAGAACACTGGTTAACAAAGCTGAGGAAGCCTAAAAGTTTAAAGGTGAAAAAGATTACAGACTAGACTGTGTGATATATGTAAGGCCTATTTCAAACTGTGCACCATTTCCTCATCCCTCCTACCACTTACTGAAGGGATGACAAAAAAAAATAAATAAAAATCACAGAAGTATTACCTTCCACTGGACTACTAAGTACTATGACCAGACTCCTCCCAAACACTTTCAGTGTGGTATAACCCACAAGTCATGTTGCATGGCCAGAACACCAAGAACATGTGGATCCACTAAATACTACCAGCTCTTATCTTAATAGCATAAATGTTGTATTACAGTCCTGGAAACAAGACTACAAAGAGAGAGGATAATGTTTAATGCAAAATTGCAGACTACTACCCACAGTTCAGGATCTCAGGGGGGTTGCTCAATGGCAGTGCTAGATCGTAACAGAGTCTCTGTAGAAAAACAAACCTGAGGACAAGTAAGCTCTGCCTTGCTTATAGCACTGTTTTTTGTCTGAGTAACAACAGAACAGATACTTTAAACCAAAAGATATCCATAATCTACACAGCCTTGAAGCTTCCAACCCTGTTTTCTGTTTTGAGACCTATTTCCCTAATAATTTAGAGAATCTGTAAAAAAGGGGGGCTTACATGTCGGAACTTCATGTGCAAGAAGACTGACGTGATACTTCCAAGCTAATCTCACAAGGGCAACTCAAACATCCCTGTCCACCTCTAAGTTCCTCTTGTTCACAAAGCCAACCCAATGGTAAGTTTGGCTTGCACCATTTCTAGATATCTGGATTTCTACACAACCTAGCCTTTTGGCCACACTCCTTTGCAACAAGAACTGTTCTCATTATCTCATACGAGAAGTATATGAAGTTATTACAAAAAAGCACTCAGTCATATGTTCCATGGTCCGTCAAGCAGTCCCACACATTTTTATTGCACAGAGGACCATGATATCTGCACCTCAATCTCCTGGGGAGGTAAGACAGGGGAAGAGAGTTCTCATATTTCCTTTCTGTCCTTTCAACAGTGTTTGTGGCACCGAAACTTTATCTGACAGCAGTAACAACCACTACTGCTTAAGTAATCTTCAAGACTTCCTGAATATTCTAGAGTTGCTAGAGATTAAAAGCTTGGGGGTTGCCTGGGGACTGCTCAAATATGTCAACAAAGTGTTTGTTTCTTCAGGGTGGACTGAAGGAAGAACAGAAGCACACTCTCTAATCACTCCAGCAAGAGGGAGGAAAGGCAAGTTGATTCACTCAGATTTCAGAGCGAAAAATGGCTCCACGCAGTTCCAAGAACTGTGCATGTAAACATTTGATTCAGCTGAGCACTCAGACTAGAATGATCTATACACACTTACTCTGTCACTGTACAAAAGCTCCTGAGGTGCCATGTACACTGAAGTGCCTGCTTCAGGCTGCTGAATTTCACACCTCAGCTATACATCCTCCTCAGGGTCTGAAACCTTCATCACTACTCTGGGCCACCACATTTAAGGCAGCCAAACCAACAGCTACATCGTTTCCCGGGAACCAGGATAAGGAAGGAAGCTATTTTAATCACAGCCCTCCATAGGACAGAAGCTTATAATAAAGCTTAGTATTTTCAACACAAGTACAGAAGACTTTTTCTAGGAGACAGTTCAACACAGGTTGCTACTAGAGCTCCTGAGCACAAGTATTTCACAGGAGCCCATCAGCACCAGCAACCTGCATCAGTTGGGTAAACCCAGAAATTACTCTCCTTCTCCCCACCACAGGCATGTAACACTGAGCCTTTGCTTCTACTCAAGCCAGGTGTGCACAACTCAGTTCTGCATTTCGTTTCCAGAACAGAAATCCCTCTTGCTACTGGAGTGAATCCTGAACACAGCTCCCTCGAGGGCAAAACTTAAAAGTTCTTTTTCCTGCACACAGAGCAGGGACTCGAACATCAAGTGCTGACAGCATCAGATATGAAAAATCAGTGTTTCAGATACATCTCAGAGACTTGAAAGAAAAACCATAGACCAGTTATACTGGGGAATTAGGGGGGTAGTGCAGGAGCTGCAGAGTGCTGCGCTCCAGATGCCTGGAATGCCTAGATAATCAAAGAAGAAGACTAGAAGAAAACAAAAAGACATATCACGGTCTTGAGCAGGTCAAACAGGGCTTGTGTGTGCAAGTGAGTAGTGAAAGGTCAGGCTGGAAAACCATCTGTGGTGTGATTGTGCAGAGAGCATGTCTTGTGACTGAAAACAGTCGCGCCCCCTGTGAATGTTTTGCCAAGGCTCCCGTTTGGCCTCGTAACTCAGATCCATATCTGCACGGTATAAATACAGAAGAAGTACAATAAACAGTTTGCCAGCTTGCACCGCAGAAGCCTGCTCTCAGGTTTTTTCCTCAGATGCCACAGGACAGTGTTTAAAAAAATTCTCTTTCAGCCATCTCTTTCTTTAGATGTTAATTATTGCATTCAACAGTTACCGCATTTAGTCTACCACCTTTCATCAAGCTCCAACATTGAACTTGAGAGAGAGGGGTGAAACAGCATGCAAGCAAGACTACTGAGCTGCCTGCTATCGGTGCCACTGCTGTGAAAGCAGGCAAGGGATGACAGAAACAACTAGTTAATGGACTAGTGCAGAACTTCTCTACTGTGCCAAGGGAATAGAGGAACCCAGACAGCAGACTGTATTCTGCAAGTATTAAAGCTGAGACAACTTCCTGCAGCACTCTAGCCCACAAGCTTTCTTCTTTCAGACTTGACCATCCTTTAGTGGGAATTAAAATGTGTTTCCACTACAAGTTAAAAGCAACAACAACTAAGGGTAGGTAGTAGACTTTGAAGCGATCAATAAATAGCAATGAACTCCTTGTTTGAATTAGCATAAGTTATTATTCGAAGTCCTTTATTAACAAAGCCTTCAGGTAAAGTGGAGACACCTAAGTGCAGCACAGCACTTTGAAGGTCACTTGCATTATTAACACATTATTAATACTCACAAAAACAGATCTGATACTGATGGACATATACGAAACATTGATCTGAAGCACTCTTTCATGGGGCACTATTAAATAATCTCCTCTTATTTATCCAATATGTGTGTTCACAAGCAGCAGGTAAGGTTGTCATAAACTGTAAACAAGGTATGACATTTGAGCACTCTGATAATGTAGCTGTGTCCAAGGTGTAGAAACATGTGGGGAACTGCGATGGGTCTGCAGATCCCTTGGCAGAGCAAGAAGAATTTGACCTCAGCGAGATTGTGTGCCTGTGAAGATACATCCCTGAGCTAGAGAATTGTAAACAACTTGCAGGTGCTGAGAGAACTCAG
>JAWWEU010000053.1:340313-394961 GCA_035583155.1 Acropternis orthonyx | reverse complement strand
TCCACTGGACTGACTACGTGACAAATGTGTCTGTTCTTGAACAGGCAGAGGTCACCAGCATTGAGGCCATGCTGCTGGGAAGGTGGCTGCGCTGGGCAGGGCACGTCTCCAGGATGGAGGGTCACCGCCTCCCTAAGACTGTGCTCTGTGGGGAACTCGCCATCGGCTGCCGCAAGAGAGGAGCCCCGAAGGGGAAATACAAGGACTCCCTCAAACAACACCTCAGCCTGGGCCAGAGTGACTACCATCAGTGGTCCACTCTGGCCTCCAGTCGGGAGGCAGAAGACACACCATCCATAAGGCTGCTGCTTCCTTTGAGAGCACACACAGGATCACTCTTGAAGAGAAAAGAAAACACAGAAAGAGCCGTGCCTCGCCAACACCGCCTGTGGAGACTTTCCACTGTGCCATTTGCAACCGGACTTGCCTGTCCCGCATTGGCCTTTTTAGCCATCAGGGCTTGCAGCCAGTGTGGGGAGAGCCCTTCCCAAATCTTTGTTCGCGAAGCCCAGCCATGATGATATGAATGACTAGTTACACTCTCCGAGAAGCCCTGTTGTGGTTTACACTCTAGGCAGCAACATCTGGGGCGAGATATTACGTAAACTCGACTGAGAAAGGGGAAGTAAAAATGCAGTTTTCAACTCTTTCTCTGAAAAGATATTTTAAAAATTCCTGGCTCATTTTCAAATCTCATCTGAGATGGTTTGGTCAGGAGGCACTTGTTTGTCCCCATCCAGTGACTCGGTACGGAGAGCTGCAGGCAGAGGTGCATCACCCCACACACCCCACCTCAGCCCCCTCACGCTTCCCCCCAGCAGCACAGTGAGGGCACCCCAGGGTGCCACCACCCATCGCTTCTGGGGAGTGGCCAGTAGGCACAACTGACAGGGAGCAGCAGCCTGGTCTGGCAGAGGGGATGGGGTTTGGCCCTGGCCTCGCCAGCCAGGGGCTCTGCTGTCTCCTGACACCCAGATGGACCTCTGCCCTCGCTTGCTGGGGACCTCCAGACTCTTTGCTTTGCCACTAAAGCACTTTCCCAGCTATAAAATCATCATGGTCCATCACTATTTTTACCAGATTTTTTTCCACATTTTTATCAATCACATTCTCTGGAACAGCTTCTACAGATTTGCCTGATAAAGACAGTAAACTCAGTGGTCTGTAGTTTCCCAAATCCCTTTTAAAAAGTGGAATGGCATTTACCACTCCCATTCCTCTCATATCAAGGGCATTTCATTCTGTGGTTACATAAGCAGGTAGATGAGTAATGTTTGTTTAGTCTACAACACAGGAGTGAGTATGATCTAGTGTGAGCAATTTCTTCTTATGAGCAATTTGTCTCAGGATTTCTTCTACTTGCTTCAGTTTGAAATATATTTTCTGGCTGATTCATTCCCCATAAAGAAAAATTGCAGCCAGGAAATAGCCTGAAGCTGTTTTGAAGTAAACAGCAATGCAAGGGCTTCAGCTGCCTTCTCAAAAACCTTTTGGATTTTTTCTAGGCATGAACCTCCCTGCTGTTGGATAGTAAGCAGACAGGCATGGGAGTTTTCTTGACTTTGGGCCCCATAGAGAAGGTTTTCATGCCACCCTTTTCCATCCCACCCTGCTTCTCCTGGGGTCTGCCTCTCCCCCTGCCCACTCCTGGCACCCAGCTGGGCAGAGAGCCTGGGAGTTTCATGCCACCCTGCCTGCCCAGAAAGACACCACCGCCCCCAGAAAGACACCACTGCCCACAGCTGCCTGCTTCAGAGCCCCTGCAAGCCCTGTGAGGAACAGGACTTATCCTGCCCACTGCATCAGGCACAGGATTTGCCACAGAGGCCTCCTGTAGAGAAGCAAGTGTTGTGATGTGACTGAGCTTCAGCAGGTCGTATCTAAGGTACAGCTCTGTTTTGTAAGCATTTAATGAGTTCTGTACTACACTGCACCATGCATTTTCTTAGAGGATGTATTCTATCATTCATGTTATAATTCACTAATTATTTTACAAACATTGAGCATATTTCCAGTCCAAAACTTCAACCCAAACTACTCAGTCTCCAGGACCATGTATTCAGTTAAATCTGTATCCATATTACATCAGTTTGCTACATATCATACATATAAAGTATGTAAGTCATATACTATTAGCATATATAATAGATATCTATAACCTTAACCATTCATTTATGTAAATTTAAATTTATATGTATAGTTTCAATCTCTATATTTTGGTTATTTCCTCAGCATGCTCTTCTGCACCAAGATAATACCACAGCCCCTTGCAAAAATTTTCTTCCCTTTTAGTGTAACCCTGGTGGGGTTGTCCCATTTGGAGCTTTTTCAGAAAAAGAGATTTGAAAAAATGCATTCCATCAGTCACATTTCTACCTTTCCCATCACTTCCATTGCACACCTCTAATGTGTAGCTGTACTTTTCAGGCATGCTGAGCTTTCATTGCTTTAGTTTCCATTTATACTTATGAGGAAGTGAACATGGATAAAGCAACAACTAAACAAGGAAACACTTCCTGATGAAAAGGCATAGGTTTGTAAAGGACGAAGGAACCTGATGCAGTCTATTTTCTAGGCAGGAAGACAGGAGCCACCTCTGCTTGCCCAAAGAGAGCCAGTGGCCAGTGCTCCCAGCTGCTGTGCCTGGAGCAGGGCCAGGCTTGGGCAGAAATGGGGTTTTGCTGAAAAGGAGCAGAAAAGCCTTTCATGTTTGGCAGCTGGGTGGGTGTATGGGCCCTTCACACCCGGCCCATGCCCTCAACCACAAACCAGCTAGCCTGCACAAGGAGTTCTCTGCCTTGAGTACGCTGAGCAGCCAACCTCAGCCCGGCCCCTTTTGCACCATGAGCTGTGCTGCCCCACCAGACTCCTCAGTAAAATGGTCAACATGATGGATGTGCACTGATGGTGTTTTCAACATGCCAACAAAACAAGTAGAGTGCTCCTTTCAACTCTTCCATTTGCACACAAATGAACCGTGGGCCGTGATACAAAGCAATGAGGTTTGTGGAGAGCAGCTTTGCCACCCTGCCCTCAGCATTCTCTGTCTTATGGGGAGGTGCAGCCTTTTGCAGGAGTTCTTTGAGCCAAGGCACACCATGCAGGGAGCTTTCTGGACTTGAGCAGCCCACTGCTCTGGAAGCACAAGCCCTAGCATCAGGTCCTGTTGCACAGCCCACCTTACAGGCTTGCCATTCTCCGTGCACCATGTCCCAGCTGTGACTGAAGAGGAGCAGTCATCACCTGTGTGGCCTGGGAAGATGTTGGACAGCAGGAGAGTCCCATCCTGGTGAGGCAGAGCTGCAGGAAGCTTCTGCAGGAGACCAGGCTCCAGCTGGGAGCTGCTGGGGCAGCTTTGCTCTCTGCATGAAACTGCAAAGGCACAGGAAATCAATCACACTGGCCGAGTGGACCTGAATGAACCTGATGGGGCCTGTGGATGGCATGGTTACGCTTGTGCCCCACTGTTCCCCTGACCACTGCACCAGAAGACAGAGGTGCCTGCTCAGGACCAGGACCAGGTTCTTCACAGGCTGTCACCTGACCCCTGCTGTCCCTTTCTGGTGCTCAGTGGAAACAAGCCACCCATCAACAGGAATAGCCCTCAACAATCCAATGAGTCTCCTGTGGGAAAATCAGTGGAAGAGGCTCTCTTCATTTTGCAGTGCAGCAGCATATATGCTGCATGCTGTCACAAAAAGCTGCCAGAGGGAGAAATATTAGATTTTGAACTCCTTGCAGAATCAGACCAGTCCCAGCAGCATTCCAGCCCAGTTAGATGCTTCGAAGAAGACTGTTTTGTCAAAGGTGACATCTCTGGCAGACACTCTGTCAGAGTGCTGAATGCAAATATGCAGAAAAGATGTTGGAGTATCTCTGATTGCAACCAAAAACAACAGTATTTTGGAAAATCTGACTTGGATTAGGCAGAAGAGAGGCTGGCAGAGACAGACTGAATTCTAGCTGTTATTTTCCAAATACAGTTTTCCTCTGAATGCAAACACTCCATTCAGCTGCACTAAATGTGCACATTTGAGCAAGTGATGGGTGAGGTTTAAGTTGGATTAAAACAGTTTTATCACTTTGTAGGAAACAATTCATTTTTCCATAAAGCTCAAAAAATAATTAATCGAATTAAAATACAACTGTTTCAAGCTTGTCTTAGTATTGTGAAGTACAGACATGGATGGAGGGAGTAGTTGCTTTATTGCCATGGATCTCCTAGATTGACTCATGGAAGCTGTAGATTTTGGCAATAAAGAATGTTCAGCAAAAGCTTTGTGAAGGATTTAGGGTTACATGAGAACGTTTACAGCTATACCCTGCTCTTTCAGAAAAGAACAGCGACCTGTGCTCTCCTAGTGTGAAGTCAGCTGGTCCATCCAGGGCCTCAGCAGCCCCATCCCCTCGCTGTCTTGGCCCAGAGTCCTGCTGTGCCAGGGCATCCAGCACCCAGGTGGACATGTGTCTGAATGACTGCAAAAGTACTGAGGAACCCCAGCCCTGACTGCCTTTACAGTCAGAGAGCCATCTGCTCCCCAGCCCTCCCCCATGCTCACACTGTGGTTGTTGCTACATTGGATGCTCAACACAACAGTGTATGGTTTTGTATGTCATTGCCAGCAGCACTGTTTTTCTTTAGTGTCTTCTCTGAGAAAAATAGAAACTGACACACTCCGTGAGAATCTAAGAAAAAAGAGACACAGGTCAGTCAAAAACATGTGGGGAGGAGGTGGTGTTAGTTAAGGCAAATGCTGCAAATGCAGGGTCCTGGACTGCTGTTCTGCAGCACATGTGCAGATGAAATAACATAGAATCACTAAGGCTGGAAGAGTTCTGAGACCATCAAGTCCAATCATTTACCCAGCACTGCCAAGGCCTCCACTGAACTGTGTCCCCATGGCTGAGGAATCCATTCCGTGCAGGTGGCTTGGTGTGCAGCTGCAGACGGAGCTCTGCCTGAAGGGAGCCTGATACAAAGAGGAACTGCCAGCCCTGTGCACAACAAAGGGCAGGCGCCTGGACACTCAGAGACAGGGCAGGAGCTGAGGACCGGAGAGGAAGAGCTGAGACTTGCATGCGCTTAGACTGTGAGGTGATGTCACTGCCAGGGAGTCCCTGCAATGTTCACACTGCCAAGTTTTCTTTACACTCAAGTGCCACATCAACACATTTTTGAACACTTCCAGGTATAGTAACTCCAGCATTGCCCTGGGCAGCCTGTTCCTGACCACCCTTTCAGTGAAGAAGGTTTCCCTAATATCCAATGTAAACGTTCCGTGGCACAGCTTGAGGCCCTTTCCTCTCGTCCTGTCACTTGTTCCCGGGGAGAAGAGCCCGACCCTCACCTCAGGAATGATTTACCTACGGACGCCTCAGCTCTGCCTCGCCTCCTCCAGCACCGCTCAGCATCGGCCTTCAGTTACGAGGTACCAGCACTTGGCAGGACCACAGGGTGGCACCAGAAACCAGGCACGGGGGAAGTTTGGGTAATACCTTGTCTTTAAATGTCTGGGTCAGGGCTCTACCGGGGGTAAGGCGAGAGGCGCTGGGGAAGCTGCACTACCCCGGGAAGTGAGCGTTCCACCTGGAGACGTTCCTGGAGAGGGGGAAAAGGCAGGAGGAGGCGGAGGATGGCACAGGCCCTCCGCGAGGCGCAGCCCGAGGTGCCCCCAGGCAGCTCGCTCGCTGTGCGGTGGGGATGGCTGCGGACCCCGGGCGGGGACAGAGGGACAGCCGTGCCCCGGGAGTCACCGGCGCCGAGCCCGGCTGCGGGGCGCTCCCCCCCGCGCTGCCTGCCCGGCCCTGCCCGCGCTCCCTCACGGCCGGGGGTGCCCGCACCGCCTCACGGCCGGCGGGGGGCGCTGCCGGCGGCGCCGCTCCCCTCAGCGCGCGGAGGGCGGAGCCATGTTGCCCGTACCGCCGACCCCGCGCAGGCGCGGAGCGTTGGGTGCCGCGGCGGGCGGAGTGCGGCGGTCCCGCGGTGCAGCTGAGCCCCGGCCCGGCCCTCGGAGCCCCTCCGGTACGGGTGAGCCCCGGCCCTGCTCTCGGAGACCCTCCGGTGCGGGTGAGCCCCTCCGGTGCGGGTGAGCCCCGGCCCTGCTCTCGGAGCCCCTCCGGTACGGGTGAGCCCCTCCGGTACGGGTGAGCCCAGGCCCTGCCCTCGGAGCCCCTCCGGTGCGGGTGAGCCCCTCCGGTAGGGGTGAGCCCCGGCCCGGCCCCAGGGGAGCCGCGGTGCTCGGCTCGGCTCTGCTCGGCTCGGCGGCAGCCGCACCGTGTGTCCCGCCGCGGCCGGTGCCGCCGCCGAGGGCGGGCTCCGCTCTGCCGGCGGGTGTTCCCGGCGGGTGTTCCCGGCAGGTGTTCCCACGGCGGGTTGCGGGGTTGCGGCCGTGCCCGGGTTCGCTGCGGGGCCGGTCCCTCCGTGTGCGGCGGGCGGCAGCGCGCCGGGCGTGCTGCCTGATCCCGGCTGTAACTGTTCTTCCTGCTCTTCAGATCGCAGAATTCTCCCTTGTGTTATTTAGTTTGGACAGCGAAAACAGGGTGCTTTTCTTTATTTCGGCCCAGCCTTTTCGGAATACGAACGGGAAAGGAATAGCTTGTAAAAATTTTTGTTGACGTGAATCACCCCATTAGGTCAACGTGTCTTTTTTTCCTACTGAATAAACATTTTGTAATTAGTGTAAGTTGCAGGGAGTAATTTAAAACACTGTAGCAAAATCAGATGCCTCTGCTGTGTTGAAAGCCACCGTTACAAAGCGTGGCGCAGAGGTGCGGGTGTCGCAGGGCAGGTGAGGCTGCGAGCCCTGCCCTGGCCCGTGGCACTGCCCTGGCGGCGTGTGGCTGCCGGCGAGCCTGGAGTCTGACTCCTGCCTTGGTTTGGAAGGGGTCTGTGAGCACGGCACGGGAATTGCTGCGAGCTCGTGGCAGGACTCGGGTGAGTCGGTCACACTCGTGTTTGATCCAGAGAACAGGAAAGGTCTGGTAAGCATCAGGAAAAATTGCACCTGGGAAACCCAGAAGAGCTTTTGTGGAGAAGAATGGCTCATCCCTGGAAGTGTTCAAGGCCAGGTTGGACAGGGCTTGGAACAACCTGGTCTAGTGGAAGGTGTCCCTGCAGGGGGTTGGAAATGGATCAACTTTAAGGCCCCTCCCAACCCCTTCCATGGTTCTGTGAAGAATCCACTTCTCTTACCTGTGTCAGGCATGCTCATGGGTCTCCTGTATTCAGGAGGGCTTCGGGGCTCATTCCTTTAGCTTCTGCCTTGCCTAAGCTGTAGAAACAACAGTCTTCCAAGTTCTGGAGCCTGTCAAACCATGTTTAGTACCAGCGTATCAGTCTGTGGTGTAAAGGTGAAGTAAACTCAAAGAGCTGAGTTGAAAATTAGTGTGGAGGTTTTCTGGTACAGTAATTTCCTTGGTCTGGGGGAGCAGAGCTTACCAAATGTCTCTCTCTTCCAGTGAACTGGAAGTAGACTTCTGAAGAAGCAAGACGATCACTAGAATTTGTCTGGATTGTTGGCCTTTGGACTGGGGATTGTGAAGCGAGCTCAGGACTGGCAATGGCTTTTCCAGTTTCATTTATTTGTTTGGGATTTTGAAACTTAGCTTGTGTGTGGCACGCAAGGCATGGAGGGCAGCAGCATGGTGTGGGCTGTATTTGGATTGTATCGAGGTGTTTGCAAATGTAGAAGCTGGAAATGTTACACAGTGAAAATTGACCAGTGTTATACAATTAAAATTAAAGAACTTCTAGAAGCAACATTATTGGAGGTTGTAATTATATTCCTAGCTATTAATTTTGTATCTGAGGTTAAAAATTAATTTAAATGAACAAATGTGTTTGATTTGCATTTTCCTAATCTCTGATCAGAAACACCCCAGAGCTCCTGTATGCAGCTCATATTTCACATTGGTTGTGCATGACGTGTAGTGTTACATTTAGATTTCAGAAGCCTCATTACGTATGACATATATTTTGGTTCCCTAAAGATATACTAGGAAAATTTCCTGAAAATATTTCTAGGACAATTTTTCTTAAACATCCCTCTGTTGTATGCTCAAGGTAAACATTATAGCAAAGTAGAATTATATAGGTTTTTCAGTAAGAAGCAAAAAAAATTACAGTCATAGTATAGTCTGAGTACAAAAATTAAAAAGAAGGAGAAAGCAATTCATCTTTAATTTTTTGGAGGTTAGTTTTCATGTGTAAGAGACTAGGGATTTTAATTTTTAATTACTTAGTTGTCATTCTCACAAACAATAGCTCAGCTGAATTGCCAGCACTGTTACTTCCTGGAAAATGGTGAAGCCAAACCCTTGGTTTTGTTTCCATAGGCGGTGTTAACACCACAACCCCCCCTAAGAGGGGTTTATCTTGTGCTCATCATGTCAGCTTTGTCTTGGATACAAATAAATATGTCTATGCTGCTTAAGCCCGTGTTGGGCACTGGGCAGGGCTGGATCAGGCTATTTGTGTCTGTGATTATTAAGACCTGGTTTAACCCATGGTGGTTCCATGAGAGCAGAGGAGGGGTTTGCCACTGTTTCCCTGGGTAATGTTGAAGACAGTGTTCCTGGTAGGTGTCTCAGTGCTTCTCACCGGTCTCATTTTCATGTGAGTGTGGTTCGGGAGGAATAATAAATGCTGTATTGCTTTTCGCTGGGAATTCTTCATGTTCTGACCAGTCAGGTCAGTTATTAAGCAGAGCAATTGTGATTTGGTCCTGCTGTGAAAAGGGCTGGGTGACTGTGCCACTTGATCTTCAGTTCTGCTCTTATAAATTTTGAATTGTAAATGGGACTTGCTGCGTTTTTAATGATCTTATTGATCACTCACTGTTTTCTAGCTGGTCATATCCCATTGTCTTCCGTGACTGACAACAGCACTGTTTAGTGCAGTAATCCAATTGATGCTGGGGGAAGCATGGAAAAAATAGCTCTGTTATCATTTTAGCTGTTGTCCTTCCCAGGCTTGGATATGTTTCTGTATTTACAACGGATGTAGTTCCCCAAAGAGGTGTTCCTTATTTTACGTAGTATAAAAACATTAGAGGTTATAAATGCAACGTTTGATTTTAAAGTAACCTTTACTATTCAGTCATGAATAAACCAGATTATTTTTGTAATTACCAGATGGATTTAAAATGTGAAACTGGCACCTTTTTTTTTTTTTCCCCCCACAAGAACTGAAATTGTGGCTTTTATCTGTGTGTTTGAACAGAGGAGATAGGCAATCTGCTGCTTCTTCTGCATTGGTATTTTGGTGATGAAGCTGTGTGTTACATCTTAAACTGATTTAATGTCTGGCTGGCATGCAAAAGGGCTGGTCCTGTTCTTGCTCTGTCTTGTACCACCTTCAGCATTTACTGGAGGTTTTCCTGATCCATTTCAGTTTGCTAAATAATCAGAGCATTAATCCAGCCCCTCTGTGTCCTCATCTCCTTAGGAGATCAGCTTTTGCCAGGTAAGCAAGCTGAATAAGTTCCAAGAAGGGCTGAGTACTGGAGACCTAATTGATTTTTGCAGCGTAAGAACAGCCACAGAGTCAGGTGGAACCATCTAGTTTGCCGTTCTTTCCTAACAGTGACCAAAAAGAGAAGAGTGTAAGGTCAGGATGTATTATATAAACCTTTGCCTGATGGCCCTCTTGTCTCTCCTCAGCTGTAGGATGTCAAGTGTTAGATGTTGTTTGCTTTTATTTTGTTCATGCCTAGTGCATTTTTCGGTGAACTAGCCTGTGTCTCCCATCTGTTTAAATGTATGGCGCTGCCACATCCCATGGGAGACCTTCCAGAGCACAGAATCATCTTGTAGGTGCTGACTACCTCTGCTCGTTTCATTTTGAACTTGACAGCTGCTGGTTTCATTTCCTATCTCTTAGCTGTTGTAGTGTTTGGACACAGTCAACAACTGATCTAGATTTACCTTCTCCATTCAGTTGATGATTTTACAGGTTTCTGTTATATGTCACTTCAGCAATCTCTGTTTCCAGGCAGAATAGCCCCAGCCTGATTGATTTTTCCTCATTCATATTTTCAAACCTTGCTTCCCTTTAAAAAATATTTTCCCTTCCATTATGTCCTCTTGAAAGCAAGGAGCAGGCACTGCATCCAGGATTTGAGCTGCAGACATTCGATAGCTTTATATAGTGGTTTTATTATTAATAATTTCCTAATGTTAGCTTTGTTTTTTCATATGTTGAATGGTTTTGAGCTGATGCTTTATTCAGTCTGCTGTGACTCCAGCAAGATTTTCTGAATGTTAAAGATCAGTTTGGAGCACACCACTCTATATGTGAAATAAGAACCACTTAGACTGCTACTTTATTTGCACTGAATTTCATCTGTTATTTTATTTCCCCATTGTTCACTCTCGGAGAGTTTTGCAGCTCTTCAGCCAGCCCTTCTCTTTGCTCTCAGAACAGCTTATACACTCAGGAGACTTTCACTCCACTCCTTTCCCCTTTTTCCGGAGTGTTTATGAGTACAGTGTGTAGTAAAAGGATCCTGGCAGTCTCCCTCCCTGGGAAAACTGACCACTTAGGCCTGTCCTCTGTGGTCTGTTTTCAGCTGGTTGGGGGTCCAGGCAAGGGCTTTCCCACTGGGGTTTCCCAAGGGTCAGCACCTCTCTGGGTGTCCAGCGCTGCTGTGAGCGCTGTCCGTGGAGGGGCCCTGCCTGTCCTGATGCCTCTCCGGCACTCCACACACTGGGCTCAGTCTGCAAACAGATCTGACTGGAAATGAACCCGGCAAATTATAAATTAATGCTGATTTAGTGTTGTTGTACTGGCATTATACAAATGTGGAGATTTAATTAGAATCAATTCAGTCAGATAAGTGCATCTTTCTGTGCTTGCTGCTGCTGATTGAAACTGCGACCTTGCAGGCTGAACTGTAGTCTAGACTGAGGCAGTGTAAGTGTCTGTGCACACACTTTTTATTTCGAATTGGCATGAATTTGATACTGTAGTTAGATTCGCATGACTTGGTATATGAATTACACCTAGGTACTAATTCAGTCGATGTGACTGCTGCTTGGACACTCTCTGTAGACTGAGGCAGAAAGACAGTCTGACCCTGGGTTAACATCTAGAATTCCTTAAACACAGATAGTGAATAAGGAGGGGATTTTAGTGCATTTATGTAAATTAATAGGGTTCTAGTAATACTTTAAATCCTATATATGGACTTTATTCTAATTTAATAAGAAGAATTGCATAATAAACATTTTAAAAATATGCAACTGGAAATTCCCAAATTTGGCTACTGATACCCTTGTAGTGTTTTGTTTATGCTAGAATTATTTGGGGTCTGTGTATGTGTTAAGTTTTCTAAATAGAAAGGATAAAGATATTTGATGAAATTTCCATATGCTAAATCAACTTTTCAGGTCTGTTCTTGAAAATTTGTATCTGAATTCTCCAGTTCTGTTGTCATACATAATAGTTTTCTGCTGAGGTTTTTTGGGTTGTCTGTGTGGAGAACTGAAGTTAGGTGCTTATGTTTTTGGTAGTTTCTTTTGGCTGTGGTAGTTTCAAAATTTATTACTTAGCCAATGTGGTTTCTTTTTTTTTTTTTCAGTTTATGTAGGTGTTTCTACCTTTGCATAGGCAGAAAAAAAAACTTGATTTGCGTAAAGGTATAGTTCTATGACTTGGATTGGTGTATTTCCTTCCAGGAAAGTGGGCTTGTGCGTAGATTTACTTTATTTTCAAGATGGTAGAAGATGGGACTTGGGGAGCGTTTAAATATGTTTTTCTGTGCTGCCAGTTCAGGTGCTGCATGGCTTGTCTCTGCCTTGGTGGAGGACTAATAGAACAGTTTTGGGAGTGTTGAGCAAGTACATGCTGCTCACCTGGCAAAGAGGCATTGTATGAGAACTCTACGTTTGCTGTTTTGGTTATGGGGTTCATTCTGACATAATTTTCATCAAATAAATGGCCCTCATTGCAAATTAAACTTCTTTTTTCCTTTCGTTTGGGTGAAAATGTTGTCAGATACGTATCATATGGCCCTTAGAGAAGCCAGGGAAGATTTTTTTCTCATTTTACAATGCAATTGGGTTTTATCCAGGTCTGGCAGAGAGAAAGGCACAGGTCTTGGTGAAAATTTGCACATGGATTAGCTCAGCCACAGAACAAAACTATTCTTTCCTGATAAGTAGTGAATTAGAAACACTCATTATTAAAAAACCCCCACATTTCTTTCTAACAGTAGGTGGACGAACACCCAGCAGGTATTCCAGCCAATTCATACTTGGCTAATAAATAGTTGGCCAAGTCACCTGACAGTGAGTGGCCTCTCAGGTCTCATCCCTGCGCAGGTGAGCGTGGTCATGCTGCTGTGAGGTTGTGGTGCATGGCAAGGTCTGAGAGCGCTTTGGAGTTGGGAGCAGAACTGTGGGACCACAGCAAGGAGGAATATTATTCTTTAGCATTTTGTACAGTACAGTACCTGTATAATGCAAATGCTGTAGCAGCTGCTGCTGCTGTGGTGTTGTAAGAAACACAAGGAAAGATTTGTTGTTCAGAAGGTTGTCTGTCAGGTGTCCCTCTGGTGAGACCTGCCCTGTGTTGGCCTGTAGTGCCGGGTTGTGGCATTGTCTCCCTGGCCACGGCGTGCCTTGGTGGTGTCAGGCACCGGACTTGTTCACTGCTGGGCCATAGGATTGAACCATCCGGGGCTCTCAACTCCCATTTCTCCGTTACTGGGCCTGTCACCATCAAGATTTCAACACAAATGTCTAAGTTGCAGAAGGGCTGAACTTTTCCTGCAGAGTGAATACCAAAGTGCAGAGGGGCCTGTGGCTTTGTCTGTACAAAAGAGCCAGTGAAGAAGTTCAGGTCATCTCTGCCTAAGTGTCATTTTCATTGTGTTTTTTCAGTGTCACACTAAGAAAATCCCCAAGTTCTCCACCTCCAGGGAAGAGCACCGAGAGGGGCTGTGTCCTGGAGTGACCCAGGTATACCTCAGCCTGGGAACGCTCCTGTTGTGCCATAATAGAGTGAAGGTTTGGAACAGTTTTTTGGCCACACTGAGCAGAACTGTTGCACTGGCTGGGCTGTGCTAGTGTTCAGGACCTTTCAGGCACTGAATTGCTGTACTTTCAGCTGTTTTTAAATGGACTTGGTGCTCATGGCTGTCTGTCTCCTGGAGTCAGCTTTTCTCCTGTTTCCTGCATATGCAAAAGGGTTGTTCACATGCCATTGCAAAGTGTGGTGCTTGCAGGTGGAGAACACTCTTTTAAAAAGGCTTAAACCCAGGTTGATTTTGTTGTTCTTTAGCTGAGGTTATTCATGGTATTTGAATATGTCCTTGCCTGGATGTATTGCAGGTGGTCAGAGGATCTGTGACTGTACTGCTTTGTGGCAGTAATTGCTGACTGATTTTTCTGTGGCCATGCTCTAACAGAGGGAGCCATCTCAGATATGTGATGGTTACTTGTTACAGGGAGGGTTCGAAAGCACGTGAGAACTGAAACTCAAACACGGTTCTAAACCTAACATAAACAGTATTTTATTACAAAAGGTAGCCAAGTAAGATGGAAACCCCAAACAAGGGAGGGGGAGAGAAAGGGAAAGGGAGAGGAAACCAAGTCCCGTATAAGGACCCTCCCCTCCATGTGTTTCTCACACAGGTTGTCTCACCAACTTTAGAATGCCCAAACTTCCCAAAGTAGAGGCAGTATCCTCAGAGGCTGGCATGCCCACTGGCAGGCGTCCCCCTGAGACAACGTGGTCTGTTCATGTGTAGCGAGATCCCCCTCCCCGAGGACAAGCCATCCAGGCTTTATGGGTTTGCCAAGCAGGATGTCTACCTAGGTGGGTGTGGCCATCACCCTCCAGGTGAAGGTCCCTGGCCCCTCCCCCCGTTATGTAGGTGGTCTGCCACTGCGCGTGTGTGAGAGCATTGGAATTCCCTTGTGCCTGCATGGTCCATTCCAGAGGGTCTGAATGAAATGGGTCTGGGGGCCTTCTTCATCCTCCTCCTCCCTTTCTCCTTCAAGTGCCCCTGGGCGCTTGTTAATGAATCGTGTGACCCCAGTTAAGTCTAGTTTACACTGAATGTTTCCCTCAAGGATGAAGTTCTCACTTATCAGTGTGTGATTTCCCATAACTTGGTGGGGAAAGAATGATTTCTCCCAGGTGGCTGGGCGAAGCACAGGCCAAAAATACCAGTATTTACACCCGCATGGATACATTACTCAGAGATGTTCCTTGCCATGAAAGAGATTGACTGTACTGCAGCACTCCCTGTCACTCAGACAGTGTTCCAGTTCCCACCCCAGACTTGCACAGAAGTTTGAAACCTTTGTTGATGTGATTTTCTTAGGGAGTATCCTGGTTCTTGTGAGCTTCTGTGGTGGCATTCTGGAGTGAACAGAGGTGGAGCCGCAGGGATCAGGAACACCATCTCCCCCCAAAAAGAAGATTCTTGCTTTCTGATACATCTATACTTTGGGTGGTAAATGGAAGATTTTTTAGAATTTAGTTTGTCAATTGTTGGACTCAAATATCTTGGAAGTCTTTTCCAACCTTAATGTCACTCCGCCTTTCTGGTCCCTCTCTAGCCAGAGATGGTCATCCAGGGCAGTGATAGAGACTCTTTGCACCCTTCTTACCAAATGTTTTTTTCCTGGTTTGGGGTTGTTTTTGTTTTGTTTTCTTTTTTTTTGGAGGGGGGGAAGTGGGTGGAGTGGGGTGTTTGTTTTTTATGTTTCTTGTTCATGTTGACTATGAATTGATACATTATGTGTGATAAGTACTTCCATGTTGTCTTCATGAATTCTTTGTAAATGCATAGGAATGTTGGCAATGATTTCCAAATTTTAGGTAACCTGACAGTCCTGTATCTGAGTATTTGAGCAGTTCTTGGAAATCTGGGAAGCAACAGTGTCAGTCCCAGGGCTGCATGGTGGTGTGTGCCCTCCAGGAGCTTCACTACTATAATGAATCCCTCAAGCCCTTTGGGTAGTGATTGAGCTTACACTATGAGCAATGGCTTTTATTGTTATGCTTGGTAGTAATTGCCTAAATAAAGTCTTTACAAGGGTAATTCTAGGCCACTAAAATTATCTGCAAGCTACCACTCACACCAGTATAAAAATGTCTTTAAAACAATTTGCAGAGCTCACCAGTTGGTTTCTCAGGTGGGGGTCATGTGCCTGTTCCACATGAATGCATTCCATTTTTTGGTGGTGGTTTTAGGTGTTAGAATATATTTCCTCACTGAACATTGTTTTCCTTGGCAGTGCAATGATCCCTAAAGACTTCTAAGAAGTCTGTCATCTGCCCTTATTTTAAAATTATTATTATTAACTGTGATATCCCGAAGGGAGCAGAATTCCTGTAGGAATTCTCCCGTGGAGAGCAGATGGGTGTGTGCAGTGCTGTGAGGCGCAGCAGCAGATGCCTTTGGGCAGGGACAGTGAGCTCAGTGCTGCTGTCACTGGGGCTGAGCTGCAGACAGAGACCCGGCACACACAGCGGTGCTGGGCACGGAAACCGGGCTGCTCTGCTCAGCTGTGCTTGGGGCTGGTGTGGGCCCTGATAAAGGCCTTCATCTTCTTTCTTTCTTGTCTCAAAGAGGTTTTAATGAGGTTGTGAAACAAGCTCAAGGCAGCCTTTAAATGCCAGCTTTGGAAATTGTGTTGCACAGGTTTTCTCAGACAAATGGAGGAGGCATTCACTGAGTGTTATATTATCATTTGTTGTCAGTAGTAGAAAAATAATGGAGGTTTTTCCTTGGGCCTTACAAAAGATAACTGCTTTCCCCACCTTGACTTTAATAGTTTCATTCTTCTTTAATAAAGACAGGAGTTTCATAACAATGAGCAATAAAACAGCCAAAGAAGCCTGTGCGGTCTTTAAAAACAGAAAAAAGGAAGAAATAAGAAACCAGATAAAGTCCACTGTATGGTAACCTTTGAAGAAATTCATGGTAGAATAGGAATATGAATTTAAGACTTTATATAAAGGCAGGAGAAATACTGTTGGTACTTCATTTTCATAAAATAAGAACTGTTTAGGCAGGTGTTACTCAGCCCTTTACAGAGGTCTCCAGAATATCAATCTCTGTACTTTCTCTCATTGGTAGGTAGTAGTTGTTGGGGTAAAAGATTGAAGTGGCCTGAAACACACTGCACCAGAAAGGTTAATTTGCTACCTGAGCATTAATTGCCTGAACTGAGAAGTGTTGTAATGCAGACAGCTTGCTTTTCTTTAGCTTGATTCTTTTGATGTGATGTATTAATGTTTTCTCAGATCTCTAGCCTTCAGGTGCTGTTCTGGGCTATGGATTGATTGCAGATACAGCACTTATGCTGCTATTTTTGTCATGTCTCGACGTCAAAATGAACTGCTTATGTAGAAGCCCTCATCAGTGTCACCTTGTTGGCCTAAAAATTACTTAGGCAAATACAGTCTTTGTATTGTCAAAACTTTAAATGGGGAAAGGCTCACAGAGTTTAAATCCCGATCTTGAAACACTTCCTTTAGTGAAGTTTGAAGTATTTTTATCCTATCATAAATCACTAGACTCAGATTTTCTTTTGTGTATTTAAGAAAACCTCAGGTCTTCTGAGCAGCAGTGATTCCAGGTTGCTTTCCATAGTCTGGGGCCTCAGCTTTCAAGACTGGCACTCACCTTTCCATAAATCAAGGGACTTGTTCTGTGCCCTTGGTCACTGCTTCCTTGCAGTATGGTTTCAAACACCTGTGTGCATCAGAGACAGGGTGCTGCCCTCACAGGGTCTGCTTGGGACTCTGGTCCTCCGAGCTCCTGCGTGCAGTTGGCAGCAGAAAGGGAATCTCTTTCTCTTATCTGGCCAAACAGACAAGCACTGCAGTGATTTCTGGGCTGCTGTTAGAAGGTTCCACCCTTATTTTACTGACATGCCTGTATACTTCTCATTTTTAAGGGATGAGCAGTCACATCTCAGAGCTGACACCTCTTCTCTGAGCACCTGCGTTAACACAACATAATGATGGCCGTCACCACTGGCCTGTTAAGGAGCTTGGTTGAACCAGTGCTGTGCTTTTTCTCTCATGCTGTGACTAGATGAAGAGCAATGAGTTTTATTACTGGTGATCGCATAATAAATAATAGAAAACAGCTTTCAGTCTGCCCCCAGGGCAGTGGTGGTGAAGGGAGGGCTCTGTCTTACTCCAAACAGGCTGCAGAGGCATTGCAAGGGAAGTAGCCTTGGAGCTCTTACCTCTTTCTTGGTTTCTTCCCTGATCACAGTTTCATTTGAAGGACAACCAAAATGTTTAAATTCTACCTGAGATGAATATTTAACAGGAGTGTATCAGGTGCCAGTGTATCAGGCTGCTGTGGAAAGTGTTAGTCCCTTCATTAAATGCGAAGTTATTCCATGCTGACTCAAAGATCCCAAGAGAAACAGGACCACTCACTCCCAGCATGAGTGGTTTGGTGAAGGAATTATGGAGAAAAATTTATTATCCTGTGCTAGACGGATGGTTCAGACAGACCAAAGAAACTGATCTCCTGTGACTTCACTGTGTTGAATAACAGCGACATAAGAAGGCAAGAGTACAGCCTAAAAAGAGATCAGGATGAACTTACGCAACTAAATCAGCTCAACACATTGTTTTGAGAAGAAATGAACACCTGAGCCTGTGCTGATACCCTCTGCACCCTTCCTTTGGGAGAATCTCTTGAACAAGGAGAGGACTGTAGGACTTCCCTGCTGCAGGGGATGGACACTGTTCTCTTTGTAGCTCCCAGGGACTAACTTTGCACAGCTGATACACAGATGGAGCAAGTGTACATAAAAGGGCTAATTAAAAAAGATAAAATTAAAAGTTGGGGTCAATTTGAGGTCAAGGGGTAAGCATACGAGCAGTGTAGATTTAAAATAATGTAATAATTTTTTCAAATGAAATTCACAACTCTGAGAGTGGTGAGGGAAGCAGGGCATTGTGTAGAAGATTTGTGGCAGCATTAAGGCACATTTCTAAAGGGAAACTCTGATATATCTCTCTGAGGAGCCATGAAAAATAGTCTTGTAGGGCAGTAAAATCACAGGAATAATCTACACTGGAGCTCCTTATCAGCATAATCTGGCAAAGATGAGAGAGAGCAAAGGCATGAAATGAGGAGAGAGGAGGAGACTTTAAACAGTTTAGGACTTTGCCCCTCGGAAAGGAGCTACTGGGAGGACAAAAGGAAGTAATAAAGCTTTATGAAAGGGTGACTGGCACAGAAGGTGAGTGAAGAATAACCGGCATTTCTGAGACCATGAGGCCTGTTAGGACATCCAGTAACAATTTAGCTCTGAATCAGACAGATGGAAGGTTTATTTTATACAGTGTTTTCACGATATTAGCCATTGCCAGAGAATGATGTGGAAGCCAAAAGCAAAGAAAAGTCAAAGTTAGAAAAATAAATGGAAGAGAGGTGACAAATTTATTTTTATCGGCAAACATACATAATTATAGTAAATAGGAGAGTTAGCTTTAAGGAAACAATGAATAATCCTATGGTACCGAGTGATAAAGTCACATTTTAAATTCAGCATAGTGAAGTAATGCAGCTGGAGAATGGCCCCCACTCTTTGTGTACAGTGACAAGCTCTGAATTGGCTTTTCCAGTCAGAGTGGAAACTGGGGGCTATAAGAGGTAGTTCTTTCAAAATATTTTCTGTGTGTTTGGAAGAGCAAACTGGAGGTTAGGTGCTTGTGGAAAAATAATGGTGATCAAACTGGGAAACGTACTGCTGTGTAAGCTCCCAGTGCACCCCTGTGGTGAATGCTGCATGAGTAGGGGTCCCATTGCGCTCAAAGACCCAGTGAAACTGGGAGAGATCCTGAAGAGGTGGATGTGAATGATCAAAGGTGTGCAATGAGTTCCTTGTAAAGGATGATAAATAGATCAAAACTCTTCAGTTTCAAAAAGAGATCTTTGAAGAGGGTATGATGGAAGCACAGAGCCTTAGCAGCACGGAGCAGATGTGAACCCATTTTTCAGTCTCTTTCAGTAAAAGGACTAAGACCATCTAATGGAAATAGTGAGTGTCAGGCTCAAAACAGAGTGAGATATTTCTAAAGTGGGAGCAGGACCTCCTCCTTTCTCTTTGGCATAGAGTTTTTAATCTGTTGGAACAATTCCCTGGATTTAAGCTGATTTACTCTGCAGTTAACACTTCATCAGAATGCTGTTCATAGGGCTTTGAAAGCTTAGCTCTAGAGCTCTGTTCACAAGAGAAATCCTTTTGAATGGTGGAGTAGGGAGATGCAGCCTGGCAGGTTAAAACAGCCCCTCTGATCACTTTTCATTGGGAAAATCAGTGCAACTTTTCAACAAAGTGTTTAGTGGAAATACCTGGTAAGGTCCAGTGTGGTTCCTGCAGCTCAGAATGTCAAGCCTAACCTTGTGTCTGATGTTTTGAGGTTGTGAGTGGAGTTTTAGAACTTCCATGACAGCAAGAGCTAATGTGCCCTCTTTGATCGTGAGTTGGGATGGTGCTGTTTTCTTATGCTGTGGTGCTACATCCAGCTTCATCCACATCAGAAAAAGTACAATATAAACCCAATTCAGGATTGCTCCAAAAAAGCAGGAGGTTTTGCATTCATGGAAATCAGACGTGGTTCCACTGTACAAGTACTGTTTATTTGTGGTTTATTACCTGTCCTTTGTTGTGTTTGCGTATTTATTGCAAGAATTAATTTCATGCCATTTTAGACCAATTCAGAGCACCTGGCTAAACATTTCTTTACTGAATTGTAAAGAGAGACATCACTAACTTAAACCCATAGACTGCTTGGGAGAACTGTGCTTTTGAGTTGTGATTAACATCTTCTGACCTGCAGAATGACATCTGGTCACAGAAGCATGTCATTATTTCCAGCTTGTTAAATAAAAGCTGTGACCTCAATCTGCAGATCTTTGAGATGTTCGATGGGGTCTGCTGGAGCTGCTGAGCCACCCCCCATGGTCACTGCTGGCTGCAGTGTGAGCCTGTGGCCTCGAGGGACCTCGCTCCTGAGCAGGGCATGGCTGTCCCCCAACACTGGATCAGGCTCTGGAGGTGGTGAGGAAGTGTTCTTGGTAAGGTGGGTTATTATCCTTTTACTTTTGAAGTGTTATTATGATCCAGAGTAATTGGATTAGTGGGGCTTCACACATCACTAAATATGCTATGCTCTGTGGGGGCTCTCAGACCTCTTCACCAGTCAGCTAAAACTCATTACCTGAAATTGCTGTGGAAGAGGCTCGAAAGAGAATCCACACTTTGGTTCCCTGCGATCCTGAGGGGCTCACGGGGGACGGAACGAGGGAGACCACTCCGAGGGTTGAGGTAGGAAGGTGCAGGGAAAAGAGAGGTTATTCGAATTTGTACACAGATTAAATAGGGTAGAGGGGCCGGGTTCTGGAACAGAGTGTGACCTGGGAAGGTTTTGGGGAAGGGTCTGGGTAGGTCCCGGCCAAACAAGGCAAGGACCCCCAAAACGGAGGGGACAGGGGCTGGGGTAAACCAAATAGGGCGATGTTACCCTGCTGCCATCAGGAGGCAATAAAGAGTGAGTTACAAGCCATGCGAGTGGAAAATTCCAACAGGGTACATAGGAGAACGAAGAAAAAACATGTAACATCATAAAATCCTCAAACAGGACAAAATTCTTAAATTGTAGGCTGTCCTTAGGCATAGCAACAGTCTATATAAATGCAAAGTGCAGCATCCAGGGCTCAGGCAGTCACAGGTCTGTGTTGCTAAGGCAGTTCTTCCATTGTTGGTAACTCTCTCCTCCAATAGTTCCCTGATGGTGGCTTAGTCTTTACAGTTGGTTTTGGCACTTGGTAGTACCACAGTTCACCTGACTAATACTGTCTTAATTACATCTTACAGTATGACTGTCCTTCTTCAGAACATTTTAAATATCTTCTGAGGGTTCTTTTAGATACCACTGCTATATAACATTGCAATACTGGGCATGGAGTAGATAATACATCTGCCATTTTCCAAATGAAGCTTGGAGAGAGAGGGAAAAAGAGTAATGTTGGAGTGAACAAATCCAATCCAGAAGTAACCAGGGCTCTCATTTTATTTCTGAGATGCCTCCATCAGTGGTGTCTTTAAACTGAATTCTGCTTAAGAGTTAACATTACCTGCACATTTCTCCCATATTACAGAAAGGAAGTACTAAACCAAGTAAAAATAGTTGATAATTTTTCTCCGAATGAGTGTTGGCAAGGTAACCTGTCTTTGGAGAAGGTGTTGTCAACAGGCTTTTTGTAGGGTCAGGGCTGGTATCCTAAACCCTTGCCGTTTGCCAGGAGCCTTATGTTGGGAAGGTCCTTGTCTGGACAGCACACACAAACTTGTGGGGAGTTGTGGCTGCTCAGAGCTGTTCAAATGGACTCTCAGAAAGAGCCAGTCTTCCGTACAGCCTCCAGACTGTGTTACTTTTACTGCACGTTTTTGTTTTATAATGTGGGATGAAAGTATTCTGGGTATAATAGGTCAAGCTCTTGATTATTTTTGTGACTGTCAGGGAAGGAGGGAGGCACCAAGCTGGATTTTCATGGGCGGGGCTGCCTTACTGTTTTTAGTGCAGCACAAAGCCTGTGAATAAATAAGCTCTGTGTTCACAAGGAACAGCAGTGTCTCAGTGCAGGGGGGAAGAAGCTTCTGCGGGACCTGTGAGAGATGGACACTGTCTGCAGTACACGTGGGTGTACAGGCAGAGGGGAATTATCATCAGGTACTCTTCTTCTGCCATATCACAGGCATTTGCCTTGAACTCCATGAGACTGGATCTTGCACTATTCTGATCCTGAGCAGTTCTTCATGTGTTCTTTTTCTAGAAAGTATTGAACATGTTTCAGAGTTGGCAATCAATTCAATATTAAGCCTGTTATTTTGACATACTAACATCTGTGCTGAAAAATCTACCAGGAGATGAATTTCTGCTTCATCTGTGCCTTTACTGTGAAGTACCTGACTTGACTTCTTACTCATTATTAAACAGTTTTAGAAAGGGAATTTTTAAATAGCTCTGATGTGTGGCTGTAGCAGCCATACACATATTTATGGATATTAATTTTTCACTCTGGTATGTGATATTTTCAGGTTAAAAATCTCATTGTTTATACATTTATCTTCCACTTGCAGCAAGGGATAATCCCACTGGGTAAAAGGAAACTATTTTTGTAATGAGAGTGGTGTGTAATGCTGAATCTACATCCTTCGAGATATTCAAATCTGTAAGGCCCTGAGCAACTGGATCCAGCTTTGAAATTACTCCTGCTTGGAGAGGAGTAATCTCTCCTCCAGAAATCCCTTCCAGCCTGCATGGCTATGCAGTTGCTTTCAGGTCCTGTACAGATGAATCTTGCAGTGCCAGCCTCACATGTGGAAGAGACTGTGAACAGGCTTCTGAGAAACTTCCTCTTAGTAATTCTTACTGGAAAATTAGTTTCAGACTTTGCTGTAGTCAGCTTGTTCCTCCACTGTTGCTTTGGTGTGGTGGGTCCTCATCTCATGTTGGTTTTTATGGAATGAAATTAGGAATTAATTTGCTGTAACCCAGTCTTTCTAAACAAGGAGGGGTTAAACATGAAACCCATGTGATGGTTCAACTTCATTCAGAACTAGAGTATTAGAACTAAATCACTTGTATTGAGATCCTCAGTTAGTTTTGAAACAAGTAAAATCTTTGTGTTTTAACATCTTCAAGGATCTGTTTACAGTAACTCTATGTCCTGTTTGGAGTGTCTGTAGAGTCATGGGTTTCCATTGTAAGATCTGTGATGTGAAGCTGTCTTAGGCGTGTGATATTTTTGCTGTATCCCAGGTATACGAAACTGAATTTCATTTAATTGGAACCACCTTAACTTACAGAATTATTTCTTAATGACAACAAAGCTCTGAGTTGATCTAAACCATGGACTTCGGTTTGGAGAAATTTAGGTAAGAAAAAAAGAAATTATTACTTCTAATCGATAATAAGCAAAAACTATGTAGATTCAGCCTACATTTCTAAAAACTGTTCTTTTCTTGGTACAAGGTGTTTATCCAATCCAGTTCACACACTGCATAGTTTCGACTTCCTATTTTGACCATTCACACATGAATCAGTGTGGGGGTGAATGAGGAGAGGGAGGGAAAGAAGGATGGAGCCAAAGGGAAGCAGAAGTTCTTTCCTGCCTAAAGTGCCAGCAGGGCTTAGATTTGGAGGGACAGAATCTCACCAGGGCAGTAGGGCACCTTTAAGAGTCTGTTGGACTTTGGCAGATCTCAGGCAGTGATGGCCAGGGCTTTTGCAGGAACATCTAAACTCACAAGCAGCCAGAGCCAAGAATAGCCACTGGAATCCGTGGAGAGCAAACTGGGTTTGGGTGCACATGGAACCCAATTAGTAGGCCAGAGATTCCTCCTTAGGCCTTATCTGACAAACTTGCAATCTGGGAAAGCATATTTGGTACAGAGTGCCATCCTTCTGTGGCCTCCAGCTACTTTCAGAAAGGCATTCCTAATTCTGTGGAAAACCTCAACTGCCTTGCAATGGTATTTTAGGTGTCTATTTATATGTAGTTTTATAACTGACTTTGAACAGAAGTCATTCTTACAAATGCACTGCTTCAGCAGCTGGTGTTTTCTGTCCTGTCTCTGTGTTGTATCCATGCAGGTGTTTGCAAACTGCTCCTGTAACTCCTAAGGGAGGATGCTCACAGTGGCTGAAAGAAAACGTGGTTCATTGCTGCATCACAGAATCACACTGTGGTTTCAGTTGGAAAGGACCTCAGATATCTCACTGGACACCCCTGCCATGGGCAGGGGCACCTTCCACTACACCAGGTTGCTCCAAGTCCTGTCCAGCCTTGCCTTGAACACTTCCAGGGGTGTTTCTACCCTCTCTGAAATAAGACATTATTACCTGTTTTATCAAAAGGCTTCTGTACATTTCAGGATCTTATAACATGAATACCCATGCTGATGCTCAGGTTAGACTGCAGGAGTTGGAGATGACTCCAGAGCTCATACATGTCTGGTCCTCATTACACGAGCCCGTTCGGATGTTCATGTGATTGTCTGATAAGCTCCTTCAGCTCACTAAACAAGCAGAAAGACAGCCTGACAAAAAGTCTGCATTTAATCTGCTCATGTTACAGTCAAGCATTCCAGACAGTGCCTGAGGCAGGGTTTGGGTTCCAGCTGCAAGGGGAAGGAGCAGAGAGCTGAAGGGTCTGATACTCCTTTTCAGAGGCTGTGAGGTGTAACTTTAGTTCCTCTATATCCTGAAATAATACCTTACAACAAGGCAACTCAGTCCTGTCTTATATTCTGTATACACTCTGTCTAAATGGATTAGAGTCCAAGTGCAGGCCCCTGCTTATCATCTGGCAGCATTGTGAGCACTTACATTATCTGCTCTCTGATTCAGCTGAAGAGATAATGCTGCCCAGACACCTGGTTTTTTTACAACCAAACCTCAAACCAAGGTCTTTACAGCTGACAGATAAAGAAAAAAGGTGGCAAACAAGGAACTGAAGGAGCCTTTTCATCAGTCAGTTCACTGATCCAAGTGAAAGCTAGTCCTGGAAAAACCACTTGAGGGAAGAAGTAAGCAGATCTGATTTGCCATGGTATTGCATAATCATCAGCCTGGTGCAAGGGAAGGAGAGGAAGGAAATTCTGGCTGGCATAGGGAGGGAGGACGGGAGCATCCCTTTTGGCAGCAACCCACAATTGTATGAAATGAATAGTGAAATTTCCTCCTGCATTGATTCTGAGTTGTCCTGTATCTGTTACTGGTTTTAACTGTGTTAACCAGAGCTGTCTCTCCTGGCCAGCTGCCTCAGGAGGGGCATGCAATTCAGCCTGACACACACAAGGATGTTTTCTGCTTGGAAGTGAATCCACAGTCTGGAAATGATGGGACAGCTGTACAGCAGTTGCAGTGGGTTTGAAGTGATGGCACTGTTACTTGAGGTTGTCCCTCAGATGACACAGGGTGAACCAAACGGAAAGAGCTTGTTCTGGGAAGCTCAGGGAGCAGTGCTACATGCATAATGGGAATATTTCTTTTATGAGGAAAAAGGGGTAAAAATCTTATTTTAGCAATTTGTTTTTCATACAATGTATATGTGTTCCTAAAATTTATGTTAGTCTCATGAATGCTCCTTTTGCAAGCAGTTTGTAGTTAGAGCAGATTAAAATAGTGAAACTGCACCCTGAGACTGTCTTCTGTGTACTTTGGATTTAAATTCAATAGCCATCATTATTTAATACTAAATAATATGCATTTACTGTGATAAAACTTAAGGTCTCTCCTATGTCCACCATGGTGTATAACTTAGAATTGGAGATGTCGAAATGCTTGATCAGCTTTTGCCTGCAAGTATACTACTTTCTGATGGCCAAAATCCATTTATTCAAGTTTGAATGAAGTAAAAAGAAAAGTTTGGGTTTGCTCTGTGAAGACACTAGAAGTGGTTTAGATGTATGTTCATTACCCGAATGAGCTGAACCCAGAAGCATTTGTCTTCTTAGCTGCTGGGCAGCAGAACTTCTTGTTCTTCCTGAGCTTTGCACATGTCTGTGATGATTTTTAGGTTTGGTTCATCCAGACTGCGCTACATTACACTGCACATGCCAAGAGATGTGACCAAAACTACTTGATGCTGTTTCTTCACTGGGGAATATGTTATTACATTGTGTTTAGGTTGTGCAATTAATGTATTTGAGTGAGCACAAAAAATGTAAATGAAAGTTACTGTACAAATTTTTTCTTGTGCATTTGACCTCAATATTTTTCTTCCAATAGCACCTCACACAAAGGAACTAAAAATATCAATCAAAATTGCATTACAAAATATGAAAACTGAGGTCTGACTAATTGCTTGTTTAGTTATACAGTAGCTTAAATGGTGGTTCCTCCCAGACAGCAAGAAGGCTCAGTTGGATGTAATGGTTACATTATGGAATGGTTTGGGTTGGAAGGAACCTTAAAAATCATCCAGTTCCAACCCCCCTGCCACTGGCAGGCACACCTTCCACTAGATCAGGTTTCTCCAAGCCCTGTCCAGCCTGACCCCTTGAACACTGAAATTTAATGTTTGGTGAAAATGCAACTTTTTCAATAAGACAAATAAAATGCAAAATCAGCATTAAATTTTAGTAAATTGAAATGTGCTGCTCGATGATAAAAATCATGGTAAAAATCTCATTTAGACAGATTTCCAATGCACTTTGCCCTGGAACACTTTGCTTTCCTCAGTGCAGCATGTTGTTCCCATTTGGTGAATTTTTTTCACTGTAAATCTAAAAACGCCCCATCGGTCAGGAGGAAGCATGGCTGAAATGAAGCAGAAACAAGCTTGAAAGTAAAACTGCAGAGGAAGCTGAAGGATGTGGTGGAAAGCAGTCAGATTTCATCATAAGCTGCTTAAGAGTATGTTGCTGCTGAAGGGAGCATTTCACCTGCTTGCCTGGTGTGGCGGGGGAGGTTGTGTGCCTGGGAGCAGCTGAAGTCAGCTACAAAGGGTGAGTGCTTGTGCAGGTGAGAGCTGGAAGGAGGGGAGAGAGGGACAGAGAGGAGATGGCACCAGGAGAAGCTGCAGTGGGTGCCACGATGATGACATCAAGTGCTGATGAAGAGCTCTGGCTGTTTTGGTTTGGACAAACATCCAGCCAGAACTTCCAAGAGCCCTTACCTGTGCATGCCAGGACCACCTGCACTATAGGGGTGATGGAAGCAGGTGACTCAGTAGAGGTGAAAGTGTCTTTGAACAGATTGATTTGAACATGTCCTTCACCATGAAACTGGTGAAAATGGCTCTGTGGTTTAGTTCAAGCTGTGCAAGCTCTGAGGCAGGATAACACAGGTGCTGCTTTTTAGGGGGGTGCCACTGGATGTGAAGGGGACACGGAAAGTCGTGTGAATAACATGACTGATGGTAACAGCCACTGCTTATTTGATTTGCTTTTGGTGGAACAGTTTGTTAAGGGAAATGCTGCAAAGCTGTTTGAAAGAGCCATGACCAGAAAAGGCTCTTTCAAAGACAGTAATTAGCATCATTTTCATGGGAGAAATTTCTCATACCAGTTTATGTCTTGAGTGTCCCCTCTCTAAAACTTCTCGGACTGTCTTGTACAAGGGAGTACATGGTTCAATGTTTTCACGGGCTCTGGTCCAGGTAATGCAAAACAGTGTGAAGACTTTTGCAGTATTCTTGCTTAATCAGCCCTGTAGTTGTTGCCAGTTAATTCAGATGGTCAGCAGGTACGGTGTCCTGCTCGCTGAACTCAGTAACATCCATGGCAGTGTGACACTGCATTTAATTAGAATTTAACTCCTCCAAAATTAAGCTGGGCACGGACCTTTTCCTTACCAAATCATTGTTAAGTGTAAGTCTTGCTTAAGCTTCTTAGAAATTATTTTTACCAGCTTTTTACCCCAGGTTTCAAGGAGGTAAAAGAACGGTGGGTTAGAAAGCTGCTGTTGCTCAAGTGCAGGAGCTGGCACTGCACTAGTGAAGCAGAATGGAGTTTCTCTGCAGGCACACGGTTTGTCTTGGCGATGGAGTACCATGTGGTGCATTCCCAAAAATATATGAGCTGGAACATAAAGTGAATAACCGAGGAAAATATTTTTAAGTGAATTGGGACCCTTTGGCTGTTTTGCTGGAAGTTTAAAATGTCAGCCAGCATTTTAGTATAGAAAACAGAGTAGCCTGTGCAAATTTTGGGGAAGCACACTGCTGTCCAGAGGCTTACAGAGAGCTGAGGACCAACACAGCAGTAATGCCCAAGGGTCTCAAGGCCCATAAATGAAACTGAGTTGAGATCAACGTGCCAAGGCTGTGGTCTGCCCAACGAGGCTGAGGAGTCTCCCTGGGTGAGAGTGAAGCATGGCAGGCACAGGAAGGAATCCCCGGATGAACAGCACACATGGCTGGAGAAATGCCTGAGAAACAAACCTGCAGACTGGGGGGACTGCATCTGAGTTCTGGCATGGGCTGCAAATCCTGGGTCTGTTCCCATCATTGTTTGCACACCCAGGAGCAGCATTTCTGCTTTCCATCTTGCAGGAGGTGGGCAGCTGTGTCAGAGAGTGGTTCTCCAGAACCTAGCCTGGATTGTCATGGCTCCAAGTGGCATCAGTCCCTGGAGAGGAGATTCTTCAGATGGCCTTTGTTGGGCTGCCAAACAAGGGAACATATGTTTACATACATTTAATACCACAATTCGTCGCATAGCTTGGCAACTGATTGGTGTAATTTTGCCCCAGTGTGGTTACCATACAAAGCAGGAGTATAACAGGCTATAGAGGTAACAGATGCTGTATTCAAGTTGAGGTGCACAAACAAGAATTTTCAGCCTCTGAATGCAAGGTTTTATTGCACCGAGTTCTTTAACAGTGTGCAGAAATGCACCTTCATAAGAAAACAGTTGAATTCAAGATGCAGCTCTGGCAGCTCCTACCCCTGGGGGAAGCAGTTGTGGCGGAGCCTCAGCGACCAGGAACCAGCGCCTCGGTCCCCGCTGGCCGTGCAGGTCGCACTCGGTGGGTACAGGGCCGTAGGACTCGTGCTCTTGACTTCCTGAACTCGCTTTACTGCAACTTCTGCCTTTGTATATTGAAATGATGTAAATTGAGAGCAGCCTTATCTTGGAGTAAGTACGAAAATACGGATTTCAGATCTTATTTATAGGTAAATGCTTGCTTTCTGAGGCTCACCAGCCTTTTTTTCTTTTTTTTTTTTTTCTTTTTCTTTTTTTTTTTTTTTTTTTTTTGTGGCCGTCTGTCTTCTACGTTGATTCTAATCTCCATGCTTAATGATTCACCACATCTTTCCTGGATTCTTGTCTTCATGATTTTCAAAGAGCATAGAGTCTACTCCAGCCTCCAGGAAACCTTTGGAAAGGGATGGATGGTTTCAGTTGGGGGATTTGTGTATATTTATAGTAATATATAAATAGAGACAAGAGGAATACTTACCAAGCAGGTGGTACTGGGACATCTATAAAAAAGAATACGTGATTTATACACAGATCATTCCAGGCAAATCTTTTGCCTTGCCTGTAGTCTGTCTTCTATAGAGCTCTTTTGAGTGCTATGAATATTTATGCTTCTTTGTTGTGTCAGCTTATGAAATGACATGTTTGCCTCTTTAAATAACGGGAGTGGAGGGAGAAAATTGATTGTTTCCTGGGCAGACATGTCTGCAGAGCTTTTACAAGGCTGGAGCAGAGGACAGCTCAGATCACCAACATCGCACCCTTCCCTTTGCCTCTGCACTTGCAGATGTGCTTTACAAGGTCTCTCTGCTACAAAGCGTTCCCTTTTAAAAAACTTTTGTGGCCTTTTTTGCTCCAGCGTGCCCTTTTGCCATGTCTCAAGCTGAAAGGCATGTTGCTGTTGGCATGGCAGGGTGCTCTCGTGAAGCTGTGGCGAATAGTCCTGTAGACTGAGTCAGATCTTGTGCTGTGATCACAAGTTACCCATATTCAGTCCAGGGCAATCACACTGAGCTTGCTAAGACCTTGGGAAGAGAAAAGTGCATGTGTCTACCTACAGAATATTCTCTGCACGGATTGAAATGATGTCCTGAGGCTGTGACAGCCGTTTTGTGGAGAGCTCACAAGTGAGTGGGTTGGGAAGAGCTGGCTCAGCACACTAAAAAAAGCTGCTTGCAAGCAGTGATGGGGGCCACCTGTACCTTTTCCTTCAAAAAACTCAAAGTTTCTAGGAAAGCAGGAAAAAAATCAAATTTGCTGAATGAATAGATGTAGAATCAAAACGCTCATAAAAAAGAAATCCACCATCTGGCTGTTTGAGCCTATGCAAGTGTGATTTTAATCTCAGTTCATCAATTTTCAGTGGCTTCCTGCCTCACCTCAGCCTTGGGTTTCCTCTGGTCCCTTTGGAGGGTCCCTTGCTCCTGGGTCAGAGAGCAGAGGAGCTTCCCAGGCTGACTGTGCTGCAGACTCATTGCAGAGCAGGTGTCTTGCTCCTCTGTGAGCTCCCCTATAGAAGTTTTCGCAGCAATGTGAGCCCACTTGGTGGTAAGAAAGGTTGTCTCTTCTCTCTCAAGGAAGTTTCATGTAGTTCTCAGCTCAGCATGCAAACCAGCAACCTTTCTTCTTGCTGCCCAGCTTGCTCTAAAGAAGGGACAACAAGCAGTGCCTATTATGAATAACACAGCAGTTTGCCCTGGAGATGCCCCTTCCCCTGACACAGTATTTGGAGCAATAGTGGACCAGAAAGATAAACATCAGATTAATTTCAGAATGATGCTGTTTATTGTGCACACTATAATTGCATCTAGAGACCAAGTATGAAATCAAAGTTGATGAGATAAAAGCATTTGATAATCCTTGCTTTGAACCCCTACTTAGGCTTTTATTCTTCTCATGTAATAAATGATTAGCCAAGTAGTGCATGGGATTTACAGAATGTGTGTCTCCCTGTCTCTAGACTTTGCACGCTTCATGGACGTGCTTGCACTGACAGTAAACAGTGTTCCTGGGCAGGTTTACGCAGGATGCCTCCCAGGGCTCTCTGGGAGTTGTTGCTCTTTGTAAAACCGGGGAGAAACTAGGAGAAGTATCTGCAAGGCTTTAGCAAAAATATCTTTGAGCAATCTAATCAAGTGCAGTTGGTACTCTGAGGTGTTCTTTGATCATTCAGAGCTCGGTAGAGAGCAGTTATTAGATGCCCTGCTTCCCTGGAGACTCTGGTTTAGGCAAAAAGGCAAGGTGTGAACCTGAGACTCATGAACTTACCACTCCCTTGTGTATAAAAACCCACAGAGAAAGGTGGCTTTTGTGTGCACAGTTTTTTAATCCCTTTGGAGGGACGGACACTTCTTGGTCTCTTGGGAGACCCCAAGAATAAGCATCACATTCCTGCCTGCCATCAGGCCCAATGGGTGTCTTTTCCAAGAAGCCTAAGAGAAGGGATTCACTCTCCAGGTAATAAGGTGAAGGTGGTCATTCTAGTACTGCCTGCAGCTTTATCTGCAGATAAGCTTTGTGATGCTTGTTTGAAACTCATTTTGTGTCTGTAACCTCATGGGATGCTGTCCTGGAGAGAACCTGGTAGATGTGGAGTTCTTCATCAGCCCCAGGTATATGGAAATTGTAATTCCTTAGTAGAAAATACGGTTTTTATTCCATAATGTCTTTTCAGCACAACAGTAACCAGTTTTCCTCTGAGTCTTACAGTGCACTATGTAATGACTCTTACTCCTCCTCTGAATAAAGATTCACTGTGGGGTAATGGGTTTGTTACCTCTAGATTAACTGGTTTCTTGAAACTCTCAAAACTGGTATGTTTTACGGCAAAAAAAAAATCTAAAAAAGAATAATTTAAAGTATCCCAAAGCAAAGGAGATAAAAAGAGAGGGAAGTTGATGGGGCTGATTTTCAGAGGGAAAAGGCATTTTGTTTTGATTTGATTTGTGCCAGACTGGCTTCAGCTTCACCAGTGTTAGTCCTGGCACAAAGGGCGCAGCTTTGCACAGCATTTGGAGCGAGGGGGACCCCTCCTTCCCAGGGCAGGACAGGTTTGTGTGGAATAAAGGTGGCTGGAGAACACACTTGTTCTTTTTCCATGTTTTTTCTTCTGTGATGAGTTGCCTATAATATCTTTGACAAATAATTTGATTTCTGACAGTATTCAAGAGTCTTTTCCTAGCACACTCAGCTGATGCCCAGGAAGTCCACCACATGCTTCTTTCTGTTCGTGATGTCTTTTATTTCATCTGCAGTAACAGGTACAATTGTCCAGAACAACCAGATAGCCTGCACCATCAGGCATGATCATCTCTTGCCAGAGCCATCTTCATATTGCTGCAACTGCTTGCTCTAGAAATTCTTGCGCCTAGAAACACAGCTATAGCCTCTAGAGTAAAAATAAAATCCCTGGTAAACTCAGCCCCATTTTCCTCCATCCTCATTGCTGTGTTTATACTGGAAGATTCCTCCTCTGGCTCCATGGCAGCAGTGATTTCCCACAGACATATGGCAGCCTCACATACTGTTGATTACATTTTTTTTTCTTGCCTTTGCTGACTCTGCACCATCTGATTGTTTGGGCTGCCCAGTTAACAGTGTTACCTGCACATGTTCCACTGGACTAGCTGTATCTGGGGACCATTTTTATATCTGTAGGAGATCGGAGAAATGACTATTGGCTCAAAACAACAACTAAGGTGGGGCAGCCAGTGCTCCACATCCCACTTACTGGAGCCTCCGGTCCAGTCCCAAAGTGGCTGTCAAGCCACTGGCACCCAGAAAGCCCTGCCTGGGGAGGGCCCCAGGAGACCAGAGCAGATAAAAGCAGTGGCACAGGTGTGGTGCTGGCATGTCCCACTGCTTGGGCCCTTACAGCAGCTGAGACCTCGCTGGGTGCAAGGTGGTGTCTCTCCATCTTTCACTCTCATTTTCCTTTCTCGCTCCCTCCCTCTCTCCTAACTTCCTCATCTTAAAGTCTGGATAACTTAAAGTTGGATGGGTTAGAGTTTGCTGAGTCAGTGCTTTCTGAAGTCCCTTTCTTTGTTTGGATGTTGCTTTAAAATTTGCAAAGTACCTTATTCTACCTTAATGTTATAAAGCTTGCAAGGAAAATTTGTTACTCAGCCCCCTGAGAACTTTGTTGTTTTCTCCTGTGTGCTGCCAGAGGGAGTCTAACTACCTAAGCCCCTGTAGAAACTCACCGAGCAAGCTTGGGGTGTAACAGTATCCCACCTCGTGCAAGGGCTGCTCTGGGTTCTGGACTCTCCTGTGTTCTGCCAACGAGCTTGGATCTCCACACCTCCGTCTCCCATGTGTGGATGGAGTTTTGGCTGCGTGTCTTGTGGGTACAGCAGAGCCTTGCCTTCTGTGGCAGGACACCGGGGTTCAGGTCTGTTGGTCATGGCAGGGAGAGGCATCATTACCACATATTGAACACAGTTTTTCACTCTGCTGGTCAAGTAATTTCCAGTTCACTTCCAGACACACTGTGGCTGAAGTACCAGCGAGGCATGGAAGTGGATGCAGACTTTCTCAGCAGAAAGGCCTGATCTTTCAGGGGCAGATTTCAGTGGGCAGCACAAGGAGTAACCAGACTGACAGTCTGAGCATGACTGGGTTTGCCTTCTGCACTTAGAGGTGCCTTGTGTTGCATCAAGAACCAGCTTCTTGAAGGCTTCATTTGGAGCACAGACAAGTCTAATGAAAAAAATCTTAAAGCTTTCTCCCTCACTTGTGATACTGTTTCTAACAATATGTCTTTGTTTCAGAATCACCCATTTGCTGCTCTGAGGATTAACTGTCTTCAGTTCCAGCGCCATGGATGAACTGCAGGATGTTCAGCTGACAGAGATCAAGCCGCTCCTGAATGACAAGGTAATGCAGCTGCTGCTTTGTTCTCACGGGTGTACCCAGACTGTCTTTGTGTCTGGCAAGGAGCCCTCATTGCCAGAATCTGTTTATAGCTTAAAGTACTTTAAGTACGCAAAACCAGTAAATTCTTCCCCACTTCGGTAATTTATCACCCCACACTCTTCCAAAGTCCTGGGGAATGACAGACTACCACAGTTCAGGTAAGTTTGGAGTCTTAGGCCAAACATTATGTCATGCCTGTACTGAGGATTTACAAAGACCAGGCAGAAATTGGAAAGGTGATCCCATTCCTGACCTGGCGTAGCTTAGAACCTATAATAAGTTTCTCTTTGTTAGAGAAAGCTTGGATTGTATCCTATTTTCTTTTATTCCTCCTTTTTTTGTTTGAAATATTTTCTCTTAAATGGTCCTTTAGTGTTTTGACACCCAAATCAGCCCTGTCTCCCTGCATTTAGTAGTAGAGAGTTCAGCTAGATCAGTCCAGATTCATGCAATACTGAGACTTTGGAAAATCGTTGTATTGCAGCAGCTGTTTAAGTCTTTCACTCTTTCTTTTGTGAGCTGGAGAAGAGCCATCTGGGCTTTAGGAGAGCTCTGGCCTCCCCAGATTCTGCCACGAACTGTGGTTCTGAGTGCTTAAGTCATTTCAGGCATCCCAACAAGATCTAGCATCTTACATCTGCAAACTGTGGTTATGAGCAATGCGGTTTGGTTGCTTTCCATAGCTCACGGCCAAGCCCAGGGGTATGGGAAGTAGTTCCCAAGGCTTTGCTGTTTAATGCCTGACATCAAGAACTGGCTTGTGTTGCCAGAGGGCTGTGGTGCTTTGTCTACTCACTGTGTGCTTGCAGGAGACTGCACTGTCCCCCAGAGAATGAGTGAAATCTCTGAAATTCTGCAGTTTTAGTCTTTACTGATTAGTTTTCCCTCATTTCTCTAGTGTTCTGGCATATCTGTTTAGTACCTGGGAAATCTAAAAATTCAGCTGAAATCTGCAGTCCAGCTGCCTATTCTGACAGAGTAGTGCTGACTGCTGGGCTTCCTCAACACAATTTTTTAAAATGTTCCCTGGGAGGGTGAGTCTTGGAAGTACAAGATCAGTGTAGATCAGCAGATAAAAATACAGGCCTTGAGAACAGTTTGTGATTTCAAAAGAGAGATAAACATTTACAGAAGGCAAGCTTCCTAAATGCAGTGCCCAGGATCTTGCTCATGATTCTCCTGGGATTTTCCATGTTTGAATTCAAGAGGGTAGATTGCCCTTGCTTCAGTCAGCTGACCTAAGTGTTTTCCACTTTCTAAGTTTTCAGTCTCTCTGTCACGTATTGCCTGGCCAGTCCCGTCCAGTCCTGGCTGTGGTGTCAGTTCTCGTTCAAGTGCAGCGTGCTCACCCAAGCAGAACCCCCCATGACGTTAACCAGCACACACAAGGGCACATACAGAGTGATACTTGTTTTCCTTGACTCAGTTTTGAAGTTACAGGAAGTATATAGTACCTCTGTATGGAAAAATACATAGAGTGGCTCCAGAACCATTCTCAGTACTGCATGGGAAGAGGAGCCTTCTGAGGCTCTCCTTTTTACACTTTGTTTTAACAAAAGCAGGACCTCAGGGAGTGTCCATCTCCAAGGTCTGGCCCTTAGTAAGGCTTTCAAGCTTAAAATAATACACATGTGCTTTTTAGACATAGTTTATGGAACATGTGGGTGTGGTGCCATAACCTGCTTTCTGTGCAGCATTAGCAGAGTCCAAAATCTATTGAGCTGGCAGTTTAGTAAGATATTTACTGACCAACCCACTTTAGATATAGGAGTTTGAGCCAGCATGAATTATTGGCCAGAAATTGTACAGTAAAACTCTTAAGGTGTTAATGAGTGAGTGCTTACAAACTCTTCAGATACAAAGGCTGCTGTACCCAGAGAAAGAGCTCTGGTGTCTTAGTACTCATGCCATGTCATGCTCAAAACATTGACACCATTCAGTACTTAACATAGATGAGGAAAGGGGGGAAATGGATTCTTGAAACAGATTTGCAGGTATCTCAGATGTCTCAAACTGCAGAATGTAGGTAGCAACCCCTGTTCTTGTGAACCTGGCAAGGCTCTGCAGGGAGGAAAACAAGGCTGTGTGTTTTACACAGGGAGAGGAGTGAGGGTGCTCAGCCACAAGAAATGTTTGGAGCATTTCTGTTGTGCATATGTGATCCTAGTTGTAATTTTAGTACTAGGGTGCTATGCCTGAAACACATAAGCTGGAATGCTATCCCAAGTGATTTGCTCAGCCCTTTGCAGCAGCTGACAGCTCTCAGGGGTGTAACCTACTCTGTGGTCAGTGTTTCACAAAGCACGTGGACACACTGGCAGGTTCCAGCAGCCCTTCAAACCTGCAGTATGCCAAATGTGTGCTGCTGCACTGACTGTGTTCACTTGCATGTGTGGGGTCACCCCCTGGGTGCAGCCACTTGTGAGCTGCTGAGCCCAGTTCCCGTGTGCTGGGCTTTCAGTAGCATGCAGGTTCCCTTGTGTCTGCCATGGAATGATCCCGTGCCCCCGGCAGCGGCTGCACAACTGTGACTGCATGACCTGTTTTCTTGTGCTCATTGCATGAGATCCCAGGGTTAGTCCTTCAAGAGTTTTGCATCCAAATTGTTAATGAACAGCAGGACCAGACAAAACCCAGCCCCATACCCAGCCCAGCTTTGGTCACAGTCCTTACTGTGTGCACTGTCTCTGCTCAAATGCTCTCAGCTGTGCCCCCTTAGCTGGCAGCCTCTGGACAGCCCCCGTAACATTGCTGTATAGAAATGGGCAGAACTTGCATAGGGTTTATCTGTACAAGCCTCCTGTTTTGCTGCTGACCTGACTTGCAGTCATGCTCAACTGTGCTAAAACAGAGGTCTCTGATGGGAACTGTCATGCTGTTGTTGGGGGTGTTCTTGGGCACCGTGCTGAACTCTTTTTTTCTTTTTCCTGTTTTTCATTAACAGAATGCAGCTCGCAACTTCCAGGACTTCGACTGTCAGGTAAGACACATGTAGGAGACAAGGATTGGTTGGCAGATTCCCCATGGCTCAGCGGTAATGTTGAGAGAGAGAGAGAGAGATGAAAAAAAATCTCTGTATCTTCATTTTAGCTCCTGTTAAGGTTGAATCAATAAGAACTGGAATATGTCCAGTGACAGAAATTGCCCTTCACCCTTTCATGCCAAGCAGTTTGTTCTGAGTTCTAAGGTTCAGACCTGGACTGCTCTGCTGAGGCTACACAACATCTTTCAGGATGGCTGGTCTCCTGAAAAGCAGTTTCTTGGAAAAACTCAATATGCTGAAGAACTGCAGCTCTGTCACGTCCCATCTGGTTCAGTGTCTGGGAAGGGAGGAGCTTGCATGCTCTATCTATTCGCCTTGAGAGGAGATGGAAGTCACCAAGCTGCCCCAGATACAGCACCCTGCTTTGCTGGGACTTGACACAGCCGTGGTCATTTCCCAGGAGTTTATCGATGGTGCAGAGATGAGCCCAATGGCTCTGGTTGCCATAGGAATAATCCTTTCAGAGGAGTGGCTGCTCCACCAGCATCGGAGACAGGGGACATGCTCAGTGACAGGCGGAGCATGGCGGTGGGATTCCGTGGGGCATTTTGTGGAGCACAGGCTCATTTCCCATGCCAGATTATCCTGCTGCCTTCTCACTGAGTGTGTGGGTATGCAGCCAGCAGCTGTTCCTTCTCTTCCGCCATGGGAGGTTGCTGTGTCTGGAGTGCTCTGCTTGGCACAGGGCAGGTCACACAGCACTGGTGGAGCACACCAGCCCTACGTGGAGAGGGGGGACTGGCAATACCATGGGATAGATGTAAGAAAAATCTGTTGATGTAGATGATTCCAAAAACCATTTGCAAGCCTGTGCAGAACAGGAATGTAATAAATGCAGTCCTATGAAGGTAGTTTGTATTTTTTCGTTCTCTTGATATCATTGGTAAGGACCCCCCCTGTGTGGGCAGACACACACCACTGTACTGTTTTAGTTCAATTCTTTGTGAGTTTTGTTACTATCTTAAAGCCTCAGAGTATAAAAATCACTAATCTTAGCACGTTATAACTTTAGTATTTAGTCTGAGAAGCAGCAAGAGTGTAAAGCAATGATTTTTCTGCTGAAATGAAGGTAGATCATGGGTTTTAAATACTTTCCTGTACCATCATGTCTCCATCTGTCTGTATCTTCTCTGTCATTTCTAGAGGTAAAGTGTGCTCCCGTGTCAGATGGGTAATGGGTAAAAATAGGTGCAATGCCTTTGAGTAAGTGTTAGATAGCAGAGGCACTTCCTGCAGTGGCCTGTCTATCAGAATTGGGCAGAATGTGAATATACTGCCAGGGTATATCGGCCTTCACTGCCCCACCAAAGCTCTGGGTGTGCCCCTGCCCTGCCTGGCTGGGAGCAGCGTGGTCTTGGGAGCCAGAGCACAGTGGGAAAGTGGGAAGGAGTCCCTGTCACAGAGCTGTGCATGGCTGCTGGCTTTTGGCTCTGTGCTTTCCCTCAATAAGCGAAGCCTTTTTGCACCCTTCTTTGAACGGAGCCCCATAATCCGAAGCTGGGCAAGCCCCACAGAAGCCCGGTGCTGCTGCTGTCTGAGCTCCCTGTCCGCCCCAGGGCTGAGCTTTGGGAGGAGCTGGGTGGGCTGCAGCCAGAGAGGGGGCTCTGGGGAGTGCTGGGCCTGGAAGGACAGGTTTGTTGCTTCTCTGCTTTGCTGTAGATCAGCACTGAGCTGGTGGCCATGGCAACAGTTGGGCAGGAGGTGAGATGTTCCTTCTGGGAGCCCTCATGGTAATTCATTTAGAATACAGGTTTTTTTCAGCAAGATGTCAACACAGTGTCTCTTGTGACTGTAAATGCTGTCCTAACCTCACCTTTCTTTGGCATCTCTCCCTATAAGGTGCAGTTTCAAGGCATATCTGGCATGACCCACCCCCCCACCCCCTCCTGCTCCTACCTAGAACATACCCCAAGGGCTGGATTAAGTCTCTGTTTGAAATCTGACAGCGAGGACAGGGGGTGTGTTGGGTCCTTAGGTTGTCTGCCTGAGTTACTAGTATCAGGAACAGTTCTAACCCTTGGAGATTGAGCTATTTTGTTGTCCTGTGAAAAATTACTGCTGCTTTTTATGCTGGCAAAGCACATCTGGCTGCCATATCCAGGCCTCTGTGAAACTGGTGACTTTACCAGTGTCAGGGGAATTTGAAGTGAAGAAGTTTGCCAGGGCTCTCAGAAGAAGGAAGCTTCTGTTTTGTAGGGAAAGAGTTAAAAGCACCTAAGCTGAGGCAGGGGTTTAATTTGTCCTGAGTTTCACAGGCAGGAAGAGCCTTGGGGAGGATCTCGGTTTGACAAGAACAGGCACAAACTGGCCACAGATTGATGAAGGCTGATAACTGGAAGATGGTTTCCAGTTACAGTGCAGTGAAGTTTCCAATCAGCTTCCAATAGCAGCAACATCTGCAAAGGACCTGGTGGGTTTTAAGGCAAAAATTAAAAGTCTTGTGGGATGGAGTATCTTATCTTACACAGTGTAATGTTTGCAGTATGAGAGCACAGCATCAGTGATGTGAGACCTGTGTTTCTGACCTTTCAATTTTTCTAATAATTAAAAAAAATATCTATTTTAAATGGAGGCAGAGCTGTGGCCTTGACTGGGGCTGACAACATCCTAAGCTGTGTTTGGAATGAGTGCTGTTTTATTTCAGCCTATGTTATTCTGTGCCCTCAGCCATGGGGTCATTTGCTGTAAGTCCACCCCAGAATTTTGTAGAATATTCAGAGCTGGAAGGGACCCACAAGGATCATCGAGTCCAACTCCTAAGTGAATGGCCTGTATTGAACCCACCAGCTCTGGTGTTACTAGCACCACGCTCTAACCAGCTGAGCTAATCTCAGTGTCCCAGCACCTCCCAGGACTGACTGATGCCCCTGCCAGAGCTGTGCCTTGGATACAGCTGGGGTAACAGCCAACTTCAGTGCTGGTTTGTTCTGTGGTGCCTCTAGACCTCCTGGCTGAAAGCTGGAGTTTCAAAATGTTCTCTGCAGCTGGGCCATGCTTATGAATGGGAGAAGTATTTAGTTTAATCCTAGTTTAGGAACGTGTCATTAGCACTGTCACTGACTCTGGGAGGTGTGTAGTGCCAGGCATGCAGGTTCCCCACGCTGTTTTCTGTACAGCTCTAGCACGTGTTACTTTTGGAGGTAACATGTATATTTAAGGTTTGTAAAACCTTTCTTTCCTTTGGGGAGAAGGGGCAATGCCATTGGGAATTTCTATTCATTTCCTCATGTGTTTGGTTTTATTTTTAAATAACTTGCCAGGATCAGATCTGGGCAAAGTCAACAGTGCAAGCATCCTTCTGCTTCTGAAATTTGTTACTCTTGGTGAATATGTGTGAGGAAGCTTCTAGCTTTTCTGGTAAAACTGACTTCCAGATACAGCTGCCACTGGCTCTCTTAAACTGTACATCTGCAAGTAACCCCAGCTAACCCTGACATATAACAGATTGCCTGGGCATCAGTTAAACAACCCCACGTAGTCTGCTAACTGCAATGGAAATGAAACGGAGAGCTGGTGTGGGGGCTTAGGGGTCTTTATCAACACAAATGTAGGTTATTTTCAGAACCAAAAGTATTAACCTAAATCTGAGACCTACATTTTACTTGAAAGCTATATGAACCCTAATGAAATCTAGGCTTGGCTTTTCCAGTGTCCGTGGGCAGATGGTTGAATGAAGGGTCTGGGCTGCTACTGGACAGATGGTGTGGTGACTGTGCCGTAATAGGGCTGTGCCTGTGCTTTTATTATTATCTACAGACCATCTTCAGCTTTCAGAAGTAGGTGTTGTGTCTCAGCCTAAGTCTCTCCCCTCTTACCAGATGATTTGCTTTAAATAGAAATGAAGGAATATGTTGATGTATTTGTAAAACTATCCAAATAAACCTGCATTATGTTTCAGCCTGACATAAGCTGGCATTTGAGCTGATGTGTAGCTGACACTTCCCCTCTGCTGCCTCCCGCCACCGGGAAGGCTTTCAGCACACACTGTGCAAAGGGGGCCTTACAAGGGGTGTGGAGATGGTCTGGGATTTGGCTGAATATTTGCAGAAAGCTCACCAGCTGTGGAGGAGGTGGGAGTAAGTAAGCGCAGGACATGCAGGGTTCATCTGAAACAGAAAAGACATGCAGAAACCCTTGGAGGAATGAAATTAAAGCTTTCCAAAACTTGCTGGATGACTTGCTGGCATTAATGGAAAACGTAGAGTTGCTCAGTTTCCTGTGCCCAGAGTAAAACACAGCACAATGTTTGCACAGTTAATGACAGACCAAAATGAGCAATTTTTTGCCACCTCTTTTTAGTGGAAGTATCACTTTTCAATAAGACCATGTTTTTACTGATTCAGTTTTGGAGAGGTTCTTTCAGAAATATATCTGTTTGAAGCTTTTTAATCTGCATTTTTAAATGTTTGCTTATTTTTGCTCTGTCTCTTTGCTTTTTTTTGCTTGCTGTGCAGAGATGGTATCTGCTGTTGAGTGGTTATTGAAATATCCCATCGTGTGCACTTGCTGATATTGGAGAAGTTGAATTGAAACTGTGTCCATTGTTTAATTAAAGCCAGCTTGTGAGTGCTGCCCAGTGGTGTTGAATACGAGATGTTTTAAGGCATCTTCTGTTCATTGTGGTGAAATAACACAGAGCATTAGCACTTTGAGGAAAGGTTTGCTTTCTCAATGTGAGCAACGGGCTGTCCTCAGCAGTGTTGAAACATTTTGCCTGGGATATTGAGGACCATTGTTCCTCTGATTTGTACAGCGAGTTGTTTTGTTCAAAGCACCAGAGTGTAATTACAACTCAGAAGATGTTTTGATCTAGAAACCAAGTTTACTTAATGCCTGCTAAATTAATGCCACTCCTAATCTTATTAAAACTAGCATCACCACTAAAGTACTGGTTTTGACTTCTCCTGACATCACAGCAACAAATACTGTAAAGCTAAAATTTTTTAAATGGATTTGTATTTTGGACATTTTTTTTCGTTATTTTGGTTTCTTGGGAAACTTTGATTCCTCCCATCACTGATTTTCCATCTAAAACCTCTGTTTTCTGTAAAACTGAGGTGTTGAGTTCTGGAAAGTTTTAGCCAGCTGGACTGGGACTGAAACATGATTCTTATTTTTAAATGTATGTGCACAGTTCTTCCTTGGGGTTTACGTAAACATTATTCTGTATTCTGTGGCAACAGTGTGCCAAAGAGGCTGGTTATGCAGCTGGGATGTTTGAAGTTCCTGTGCTTTTTATGTTCTTCTCAGTGAGTTCCTAGAGCAAAGCAGATGTATGTGCTTAGGTTGAGAAAGGGATTTGAATGGTGCCTTTCCACCAGCAGCGACTGAGCCATTTCCATCCCTTATGCAGACACAGAACATGCCCCTGCTTTCCCTTCTTCAGGAGATATGAAGATGTTCATGGTCTTCAGCAAGACACTGAAATGCAGTTTTCCACATCACGTCAGCAGGAGGACTGTCCTTAGCTGGAAACATGGCCCTTGGCTTACTGTCCAGGTTCCTTGAGGAGTTATGGTGATCTGGATACTTGATTAGAGTGCAGGAGAGTTGTAGCTTTATCTGCTGCTTGAATCACGTGGCTGGGGCAGACATACCGGTGTTGTCATGAATTGCTTATTGGTGTCAGCGTTGTGTGGTTGTAGGGGCTGGTGGTCTCTGCTTTGGGAGCACAGCCCCAGCCTGTCAGCCGTGCTCCTGTGGAGCTCACTTGACTGAGTTGCTGTGGCTGCACAGCCGCTCTCTGTTGTCTGACAGAATCTGTGTTTGGAAGTGACTTGTAATTTCTTCCTGGCTGACAGCAAAGCATTAGCAAGGGTCACAAAGAGGCACTGGGTCTGTCCTTCCCCTTCACCTGCCTTTGGAACAAGCACACACAAATGCTTGTTTGTATATACAGCAACAGCAGCACCTTTGTCTCCAGTGCTCGTGAGTCTGTGTAAGCAGATTGAGTACCTCATTCTACTGCTGCTCTCAATTCTCACCTAGACTTTCACTAATTTAAGACTTAAAGCAATTACACAGAGTACCAGAAACCACGGCCTGCTTGCATAGATCATATTGTGTTTTCTATTAATAAATTTCTGCTCTGTATGGAAATGAACAATTTACTTCAAGAGGTTGCTTTAGATCTGATTTAGTCCTGCTTCCCATGCAGCTGTCTCCTTCAGCTCCACTATTTCCAAAATAGTTTTGCACGCAGAGGGGGTGGGAACCACTTACCTACCAACTGCCTTGAGGTTGGTGATACTATAATGGTAAGAGTTGCCAGGTGGTGATGGTTTACAGTCTTAAAATACTTTTTTCATCTTACAGGCATGCTTTATGGTGTTGTTTCAGTAATGTGTAGAAATTTGAGAGCAGCTATTGCTGAGAGCAAGACACTGGAAACTCTGCTTTAATCTCTCCACAGTTCATAGTGGGCACAGCTTGCCCCAGGAGCATGGTGCACTTTTTCACCTTTGCCAAGAGTGGCAAGGACAATGTAAAATAAATAACAGCCAGTAACTGAAAAAGGGGAGAGCCTGCCTTGAGTGATCTGCATCTCCCCACCTTACAGCAAAGCGGCAGAGGCAGTTTTCTTTGCCTTAGGTAGACCAGGAGCTGAATGTGCTTCAGCTGAAAGTTTTTTTGGGGATGTTTCTAGCCCTCTGCTAGTACAGATATTCAACAAACTTGAGCAAAATGCAAGCAATAGACTCCTTGCTGCTCTGTGTTCTGCCAGGTTTTAATGTTAAAAAAAAAAAAAAAAAGAAGAAGGGATTTCACAGATGTTTTCTTTATTGTCAGACTCCAAATTAAAAATTAGTTCTCAGTTTTTCCAAGGAATTAATTTTGAACTTAGAGCAGCTTCACACTGTGAGTGAAAGTCATCCAGTAATGCCAAAAAAGAAGCTTAATAAATTAGTCATGAAAAGCAATGGTAATATGAATTCTCATCAATAATCATTCCCACTGTGAAACAAATGGTTTACTTCAGTCTTTAATAAATTTTAAAACTTGAGCACTGGATCACACTATGACCTGGGGCTGAGAAAATGTGGCTGGAATTTGGACTGCTGTGGTCTGGCACCCAGGTACCTCTGTCTGCTTGCCTGGGAGTTTCTGGAGCTCAAGGCATTAGCACCTTTGGAGCTGCTGTTGGCTACCTCACTCTTTCACTCAGAATGTTTTTTCTCAGTATGGGAAATTTTTGGTGATGTTAAGGAAATTTCTCTGTCTGACCATCCAGGAGCTGCTCTGGAAGTCACTCTGGCACCATCTGAGCTGGCACTGAGGCCCCTTCACAGCTGCTCCCCCCACTCCACTCACAGACCAGTTTCCTTACCTGATCCACGCCAGGCTTCCATTGCAGAGTGTCAGATGTCCAGATCCTTAAAATAACTGAATCATGGTACAATAACTAAAAAACAAAACAGCAAAATAACAGCTGGGGCAGGTACCTCCAAGGAGGGAACCCAAACAAAGAAACCTCAGGGCTTTTGTAGCCTCACAGTCGAAGTGCAGGACAGTCTGGGGGTCTTCCGTCTCTGGCTGTGTCTCTGAGTGTCCGATCCCCTTATGCAAAGGGTCAGTAGTTCGCATCTTTTGCCACAGTTCCTGCCCCCCAGAGCTCAACCAGATTCTTCAACAGGTGGCACCTGTCAGTGGCACTATCATTGCTTCCCCCTCTGGCCAAAGGCAGAGGGTGGCAATCAGAGCTGGGTTCTACATTTGAACCGTTTGCCCTCTATGTGCCCACTTATTCCCATAGTCAATCCCACCGCAGATTTAGCCTTTGGCAGTCATAACTGAGTGCGGGTTTTCCTCCTGAGTTTAAGAAGCATTCAGAGATGTTAGGGTCATATAGGATAATGTCCCAGCTTTGTCTGATCTTCTGCAAATCCCCAGCAGGAAATGCTTCCCAACAGTTCCTGCTTGGATTTGATCTCAGGTTTTTTAAATTTGTTATTGGGTTGCATTTTATCACCTTCCAGCATCTGAGCCTTTATGGTTCACACACATTTCATTTTCTCAAGTGCAGGGCTCTTTGACCAAGAGCAGAGATTCTGAGGAGCTGGCACCATAAAGATTATAGCACAAAATGCAGGGCTTTCAGAGATGGGGTCAGTTGCTTTGGTGGCCTTTCTTTGGTGGCCACTACTTGTTCTTCTGCCCCAGCCCTACCTGAAAGTGTATCTTAACAATATAGCTAAGGCAAGGCAGTGCCTCTGCCACGTGTGGACTGGGACTGCTCACCTTCCATCTGAATGAGGCATCCTGTGGCCACAGGGTCGGTTGCTTTGGTTTCCTGATGTAATGGGGCAGGGAACCCAACCCTGCACTCCTGCTTGCAGATTTCCATGAGACCAACAGCTCTCTAGACACGGGGCAGGACAGAAGGACAGGAGAAGGGCTCTTTTCAATGGCACTTCATCATCAAGTCAGGTAATCTAAGCTGCACCAATTACTTGGCACCACCACTGCATTTTAGCCACAGACTTCTATGGAGTTAGAAAGTCCCGAGGTAGGAAAAGTCATCATTGATGTGGTTCTGACAAGGGCAGAGAGCTGTATTCTGTGCCTTGCAAGAGCTGCTCCATGACAGGAGCCATAATGTATTCCAGATCAATATCTTTGGGGAAAAGAAAGGGAAAAAAAACTGTCGCCAAACCATAGAAGACTTCACTGTTTGGAACTCGAAGTTCAAAACAAGAACTGCACAGAAATGGAGAAGATTATTTAACATAAACTGAGCAGAGAGCAAGTGCCCACCATCCATGACAGCAGAGATGAGGCATGGTGCCAGAAAGCCAGCATGAGTAACAGAAGGGCAAGGAGGCTATTGAAAACAAAAAAAAAAAAGCAGTTTTCAAAAAGCTAGAGAAAATGGAAAAGGTTATAAACTCTAGCAGTTTAAATACATGAACAGAACAAAGGCAGAAATGGAAGGATCAACTAAGGAGTTTTAAATAGTTTGAGGATGAAATAGTTGAGGTGTTAAGTGAGTAGTTATGTGCCTCTGTTGAAGCTGCCATGGTACGCGGTGCTTCACCTGTCAGGCTGTTTGAGACAGATCCCAAAGGAATTCTGGGAATTCACGGACAAGCTGTACCAGACAGACTGATAAAGCTAGCAGAGTGCAGTGGATGAATTATACTGATAAATACTGGGAAAGGGTCAATGTAGGTTTTATAAAAGGGAAGCAATCCTGCTCTGCAGAGCTGTTGAAATTCTTTGAAAGAGTCAGTAGTGATATAAATAAAGAGAATTCAGCTGATACAGCCAACTTGGATTTCCAAAAGACAAGACCTCTTACCAAAAGGAGTCATAACATGTGTCGTAAGGGACTTGGGAGGCCAAGAGGTCAGAGGAGAGTTCCCTTCATGGGTGAAGTACTGGTTAGAAAAACCCCAGCATTTGTTTTCACGGTTGTTTGAGATCACTTGAGGAGCACCCTGCAGACCTGTGCTGGGACCTGCACTGCTTAAATGTATTCCTCAGTGAGCTGGAAAAAGTGATGGAAGGTGCAGTGGCAACATTTGGCTGCCTTTGGGTAAACAAAGTGTGCTACACATTGAGTCAAACCTGCCTACAGTGGAGTACAAAAGCACGGGCTCAGGGCTGGTGGTAACCCAGAGGCACACAAGACCTGCCGATTGCGAGGGATGGGTGACAATGTCAGCGCAGGGCTCGTGGCTTTCAGCAAAGCAAATCAATCCTTGTTCCTGAGGAACAGAGAACAAAGCAGCCTCATTGTGCTTCCCCATGCATCCACGTCCTGCCAGCCCTCTTGGCTCAGCAAGGACAGAGCTGGAGAACAGCAGTGTGCTCAGGAGAGAGCGGCTGTGCCAGGGCCGGCCGGATAGTCCCGAGCTCGTCAGCCCAGGAAGGGACCTGTGAGGGAGCTGTTTGGTCATCATTTTTCGGGGGGGTTAAGAGAATGGGGTCCCTTGCTCTCCAGCTTCTCTGGCTAGGAGATTTGTGTAAAATCATCAGGTGCAAGGTGAGGAATTATGTGGTTCTTTACCCTATACCCTATGCATTGTTAAGACTTTCTGGTCACAGGGGGAGGCAGGTGCCAAAGGCTCAAGTAGCAGCGGGTGGCAGCCTGGTTCTCAGAAAGTCAAAGACCACACCTCCAGTTCAGGAAGTGTCATTTGACCTACAGATTGTTGAAAGCTGGGAAAATTAAGGGAAACTGTTACATGATGCATGTGTTTGAGAAAATATCACAACATGCGTTTCCACAAGCACACTCTCCTAAAGTCAGCCCAGCAGACTACAACTGCAGCTGGTCTTCATGCCTCCTGAGCCTCCTGCAGCTGCTGTTTATTCTTCACCTACTGTACAAACGAAGGCAGAAGATAAAAATCTCTTCAGAATAACCACTGATAAAAGTTTCCAGTCCCTATGTGAAAATTAAGGAGCTGTTAGGGCATCACTTTCGGGGGATTACAGGAATGGGGTCAGTTGCTCTCCAGCTTCCTAAGTCTTCCAGTCCTTAAGTGAAAGTTATGTTTTATCAAACTCTTCAAAACACAAGTGCAAGATCGTGATCTTCTCTTGCATTCATCTCCCTTATTTTTCAGACTGCAGGTTTGTAAAAATCTGGCAGTCTCTTGGCCATGTTTTCCAACCAGCCTTCTCCTATCACTGCTTCCCTGCACTAGACCGGATCATTATTCAGACTGTAGCTGGAATTAGACAGATGCGAAGTAACAACTCCCTGCGTCTCTGTTCAGGCTACACTCATGCAACATGTCAAAGCTGGCCTGAGCAGAGGCCGGAAAGAAACGGGAGTCTGGGTGTCTGATAATTTCCAACACAACATTTCTGCATTGAGCAATGGGCAAATACCAGGAGAAACAACCGTGCAGGGTTGTGGTTTGGCATTGGGCATGGTGATGAGGGCAGTGATAGTGTGGCGTGGGCAGGCCATTGCGCTGTGGGGCTGGAAGGGTGTCTGCAAGAAGGACATGAAGAAAGCGTGTTTGGCAAGGACAGAAGGTGCAGAGCTGCTGTTCTCTCACTGAGTGGTCTGGTGCCGGCTGTAACTGGGTTATTCTGGCCCATGGTTGGGAGAGTAAGCCAGTAATAATGTAATGAAATAATAACTCTTTGCAGGGCAGTTCCAGGTAGAGGTTGTATCTTACAGGTGTACAGACTGTCCTTGTTGTCTGAAGTGTGATACCTAAGGCTCTTTTTTAAGCCTCTGTCTTGTGCTGTCCTGTGGCTTTGATACGTGGCAGAGCTGTTGTGGAGACAAGCAGGGGCAGGGGAGTCAGTGTGTGCTCTAATTGTGTGACATCTGAAAATGATTTTGTCCTTTGCGTTTAGAGGTCGAGACAAAAGCCCTAAAGCAGAGAAAATAAAGGTCACTGGAAAAACTGACATTCCCTACAGATTACCTGTGGGGAAGCTGGGGCTAAAACTCAGTCTTATCTCTCCAGGTAATTTTGAAAAAGATACCAGTGTTATAGCTGATGCGTAACTAAAAAAGTGAAGATAGAAATCCTTATCTCAATTGTAGTGGCTGCTGCTTCCTTTGCAGAGCTTGGGAAAAGCCTTTAAAAAGTAAAACACTTTAACCAGAGGAGAGAAGCTGCATACCACGAGGAGGATTTCCACTTTGCCTGGAAATTAGAAAGAGAAAGAAGAAATAACCTTAAACACATGGAGTCTGAGGCATTGTCACTGTACAGTGCAGTGTAAGAAGTTTGGACATTTAGCATCTTAAATTTTTTAAAGTTCTGCTTGCTGGGATTTCTGATAGATGGGATTTCTCATGTTGCTTCCATTTTCAGTGGACGTTCCCTGTATTTGAATCACTAATGGGACTGAAGGAGTAGCAAGTGGAGTCCCCTTCAGATTGGGCTGGTCCCCAGTGGGGGACATGAGAAGCCCCTTCTCAACAAACTGTCTCATTTCCCCAAATCGCAGTTTACACGGTTCGCAAAGGAGAGCAAGGATTAATTACTAGCTCAAGGAAACTCTTTTGCTTCCCCACCAGAGAGCTGAGTCCCCAAGCTCCGCTTCAGCAAACAGAAATGCAGGGTTGCTGCAGTGTGAGAGAGGCTCTGAAGGGACGTGGGTGTTTGTCCTTCTAGTACCTTGTCCTGTAGCTTACCTAGCTGAAAACATGTGTGAACTGAGCAGTGAGGCTGAGCGTAATTCCAGAAAAGACTGTATTTCAGACATTTTAAAATATCACCAGTTCTTTTGTTGCTTTCTGTACTTTTGTCACTGTTGCCTCAGTTTAGGTTTTGTGCTTCTGTCTGATAGTCGACCTTTTGCTACTGCTCATAGACCCTCCCTTGTCCCCTGCAGGTGTCATAAGACAGTTTAACCAGCCTCGTGTTCAGGGCAGGGTTGTTCCTTCTGCCTCCCCACGCACTCCCCTTGGGCTCTGAGCCACAACCACCATTTGCCAGACCTCTCTGTGAGCTTCTTAATTCACTGACCTGGCAGAAGTCCAACAAAGTAAGATTAAAAAAAAAAAAAAAAAAAAGTCAAATGGATAGGTCCCTGCCAGCTCAGTGAGTTAAAGCTGCTTATGGAAGAGCCCGGCAAGTGCCAGAGCTGGCAGAGAGACCTGCTTTTAATGGCAGGACTTGCTCTTAATGGCAGTGCAGGCCTTGGTGAGCTCAGGGGCACAGGGAAGTGCAGATGGGTATTGCCAGCTCCAGCCGCTTTGGCACTCGCTGGGCTCTTCCATGAGTTCATGTGTTCCACTATTCCAGCCACTGGTACTGCCAGTCACCGCTCTTGGCCATCTCCAGAAGTTGCCACTTTAGTGTTAAAGGACTTGTTAACACCTGCAGGTTTGGAGAGCCGGGGGGCCAACGCTGTGGCTGCACAGCACATCCTGGGGCAGGGCAGGGCTTTGGCCAGAGCAGCAGAGCAGCCCCCAGAGCTGGGACACAGGCAAGGGGCAGAGCTGGAGGTTTTGTGGAGGCTCAAGAAGTGGAGGCTGTGCCCTGGGCTGCCTCGTGCAGCCTTGCTGTGAGGGCAGGCAGTCCTGCCACATGGACACGTGCTTTGCACACACACAGACCAGGCCTTTCCTACCCCCACCACCCCCTCCTAAGGAAAAGGGAACCATGTGAGCATCAGGCTGGGTCACCTCACCTGCAGACCGGTCTCTGTAGGTAGGTACTGCAGCTTCTGCATGGGCACAGTGCAGCAACTTCATGCAGGTACAACTCGGCCCCATTCAGAGGACAGGGACAGTCAAGCTGTCTTGTCATCGTTCAAAGCCAAGCTCAAGAAGGCTTCAGACTACCTCAGGTGATATAGCTGTGGCAGCTTCCTCCTGTTGGCACAGTTCTGGGGGAGGGGGAGAGGCTTTGGAGCCCTCGAAAAGAAGCACAGCTGGGAGAAGGAGGGTCTTTCACTGCAAGAATTAAATCAGTGTGGCCCACAACCAGCCTTCAGAGTGCCCAGAAAGGGAGGGTGAAGTGGATTTCTGATGTACTGCAAGTCAGGTACTCTGCCCAGTCCTGTAATTGGTTTAATGACTGTTAGGTTATTGAAAATTACTGGTTCAAAAAGGTATTTCACATACTTCGTGTAAACTAGTAAAACATATTTTTGAGGTTGTCATGTCCTGTCTCCAGGGTGAACCATGAGGCTTTTTCCTAAGCAGATGCTGTTTTAATATCAAGAAAATAATTGGAACTTTTTATAGTGTCTGTAAGTCAGACCATGTCTCTCCTTTGATTTCTGTAGATGAGAGAAGGGACCTACAGGTGATGTTGTGTACCCAGCCTTCCTACCATCTCCACAGCTTTATTAAAGTCCTTAGTTATCCCAGATCGGTGTTCGTCTGTGTTTGCAGCTATTTTAGTTCAACCTGCGGGCACTTCTGTGTTTGTCATTAGGAGGCTGTGGCTTGTTTCTGCACCGGACAAATGCTGGAGAGATACTTGGAGGCCTCATGCTCCTCTTGCTGTGTGACACAAGGGCACAATGCAAACAGCCTTTGGTATTTGGGAAAAGACACATGGTTTGGCTGGCAATTAATCATGAAACAGGTCATGGAACTGCCCCACTGATAGCCAGCTGGAAACCAGCATAACCTTCTGTACTGGGGCCAGCTGCCAGAGACACCTGGGGTGATTCACTGCCACATTACCAAGCCTGGTATTCTGGAAAAAGGTGTTTGCTTGAGGTGCAGTTCTCAGCCTTCCCTGGGATACTGCTCAGCAGACACTAATGCAGCAGTGTGGGCAAGAGCTGAGGGGTCTTGGCCAAATGGCCAAGGTGGGGCTGCAGTAGACAGGCAGCCTGGGAGAACAGATATGTGTGGGTCTGGGTCTTTCATTTTTACTGCTGTTAAAAGGAAAAGCTGCCACTTGCTCCCATGTGGGTGGGAGCAACCTCACAGGCAGGCAGTGTCAGGATCTGCAGAGCCTGGGTCCTTTTGCTGTCCCATTTGCCTGCCCTGTGTTATGCTGTTTCCAAAACACCCTGGGACATGGTCCTCAGAGGCTGCCAGCCTCTTGGACATTGCCATGTGCCCTCGCAGCAGCCTGCCCATGGCCAGGGTGATCTCAGGGGTGTGGGCTGGGGCCAGACTGGCAAGAGACTTGTAGGCTGGTGGGTTGGAGGGAGGGATGCCAGCTGAGGAGCAAGGGCTTGGCTGTGGGAATGGAGCTGCATTGCCATGCATTGCCATGAGCCCCTGGAGTCAGCTGCACATTACACCCAGCTTCTGCTACAGTGCAGCCACGTCACTGAGCCACTGAAATGAAATCTTGGTCGTGGGAAGATGCAGGCACATCTGAGCAAAAGCAACCTGCAGTTGGACAGAGAGAGAGATTTGGCAGGGTTGTGGATTGTCCAAGTTGAATAGGTTTTGGAGCAACCAGGTCTAGTGTAAGGTGTGCCTGCATGTGGCCAGGAGGTGGAATGAGATGGTTTTTAAGGTCACTTCCAACCCAAACCGTTCTGTGATTGCAAGAGCTTTACTGTGGGTAGAAAAGCAGTGTCAAAATGGGGATGAGTTCCCCGTTGAAGGCTGCTGGCCTTCAGTTAGGGTTCCTTGTGGTGCAGGCAGCACACATAACACTGAGGCTCTTTCTTCTCTCTCTGCAGGAACATGACATTGAGACAGCTTTCGGAGTGGTTCATGTCACCATGCGGGGCACACCCAAGGGGAACAGACCTGTCATCCTCACATACCATGACATTGGCCTCAACCGTAAGCCCTTGCATTCCCAGGACCCTGAACAAGTGATTGTTTGTGGCATTTGCTTTTGAGTGTGGGGAGCAGCAGGCCAGGCCTGGAACTGAGATCGTTCCAGGGTGAAAAGAGAAAAGTCTGCAGGGGAGAGAGAGCATGTGGCATGCCCCGTCCATTCCAACAGCCCTTGAAAGGTAGGGCCAAGGTGTAAACGTGGAAATAGGTCCACCCAACACACTGTAATGCTCTAGCTGTCTTGTTACACTGTGTGACGGCATCCTTTCCCTGGGTGCTGGGCAGATGAACGAATCCCTTCTAAAAGGCTGCAGTTCTAGCAGGCTCAGTTGCTCTTTTGATATGTCTTCCCACCCAGCATGTGCTGTTACATTCACACAGGTGCTCCTCTGTGTGTACTGTGAGTACCCAGGTGCTGCAAGGCCCTGCTTTCTGGGGCACGTAGGCTGGACTGTTGTTTGTCTGCCTGCCCTCCAGTGGTGGCAGTTCCCTTGCTGGGTCTGGCTGCTGCACTGCAGTTTTGAGGCACAGCAGTGTACACCATCCAGTGCCCCCTGCCTCACAGGCTCCGTGGGGGCTCGAACTCCTGCAGGTGTGTGCCGTGGTGTTTGAAGGGTGGATTGCAGTAAAACTTCAGGAAATGTCTCATTTCTTTCTGTTGTTGTTGCAGACAAATCCTGTTTTAACGCATTCTTTAACTTTGAAGACATGCAAGAGATAACCCAGCATTTTGCTGTGTGCCATGTGGATGCACCGGGCCAGCAGGAGGGAGCCCCCCCATTCCCATCTGGGTAAGAGCTCTGCAGACACCTGTGTTGTTCTGTCTGGACTGAGGCAGCAGCCAGTTTGAGCTAGCTGGGACTGCTAGGCAGCTCTCAGGAGCAGAGGAAATGGCAAGATGAGGAGGCTTCCCAAGGGGTAGTCAGGGAACTTTCCCGTTACTAAGACACGGGTAAATCCCTCACTAGTGGTGAGTCTGGTGCCAACTGTCTGACTTGAGCATGAGTCCAGCACACTGAAGTCAAGCTGGCATTTCATCTGTCCATCCTGCCACAGAAATCTGACTGCCCAAAAGACCAGAGCTCTGTTAGTCTTGTTCTGAAGGATGGGATCCACGCAGTTGACTGGAACACACAGTATCATTGCAGACTAATCACCTGTGCACATGTCTGTCAGATGTTCCTTGTCCCTCCTACCTTGGGTAGAACTGGAAGGTAACCTCTGTTGAGCTGTATTTGGAGATGCTCTCTTGGTTTTCAGGTACCAGTATCCCAGTATGGATGAACTGGCTGAAATGTTACCTGCTGTTCTGACACACCTGAAGTAAGTCTCTGAAAGGAAATGGGGTGAGCCAGCTGGATACAGCCATTCCAGCACTACCTCTGCCTCTGCTTCCCACGTCTGATGAGCTCATTGAGGTGTCCCAAGATGCCTGAGCACCTCCCAGCCAGTGTGACCCTGTCTAGTGCTATGCTGGGAACACTGTCTGCTACATGAGGCTATTTATGGCTGCTGCATCATTGCTGGATCGTTTTGAAAACGAACCATAAGTGCACAGCTGGATGCAGAGAGGGGAAGGGCTTTGCCACTGGGGATGCTTCAGCTGAGCTAAGTTAGTCTTGTTGACTGTGAAATGCCTGTATTTCAGCCTGAAAAGCTTCATTGGGATTGGCCTGGGAGCTGGTGCTTATGTCCTCAGCAGGTGTGCAGTAAGTATCTCTTCATTGCTTGTGACTCATGTGAGCTGTGGTCTTCACTGATCAAACAGACAGCGTGTGGGGCACTGGCAAAGGAGCAGTCAGTAATTACAGCAGGGCTGCAGGGAGCCCTGGGAGAGCTAGCTCCCTCCAGATGGTTATGTTGGAGCAGTCAAGGTTACTCTGAAGCTGTGCCAGGTGTGGAAAGATTGTAGTGTGATGCCTTTCAGTCGTCAGAGCCCATCCTGATTGCTAGGAATAGCCAGCCTCGAGTCTTCACAAATACTGGCTGCATTACTGTGTGCTGTGTCCAGTGTTTGTGACACCAAAGAATGGTGTGCTGCAAACCAGTGCTGATGAGGAATGTGCTTTGTCACTGCAAGGAAGCAGATTTTGTACTCCACCCTTAGACAAGAGCGTGCTGCCTTTATCTTAGTACCTGCTTACACATTTCTCTCTAGTGGAGTGTTTATGTGAAATCAGTGGGCATCGTTCAGCAGCCCAGGAATTTGCCTGAGTCTTTCAAAGATAGTGTTAAAAAAACCCCCAGAAATCTGGTATCTTCAGTAAAATTTGCTTTATGTTGTTGAGTGCAGAGAGTTGTCAATTATTTAGGCCATTATTGTTTCTTAAAGCCACCAGGCTGGGCAGCTGCCCCTCCTACACAAAGTTCTCTGCTTCCCATTCCCTCCAGTGAGGGTTGAGCTGGGGGCAGTGGGAGGCACTGGTGTTCGGCCGTTCCTTGCCTCCTGTATCTTGTATAGATTTCAGCCTTGCTCAAGAGGAGCTCTTTCAAATCAGGCTTTGTGCTCAGCACAGTGTAGAGCCACAAAGCCCTTGCCATGCTCCCTGGGCTGTAGGCAACTTCCTGCTGAGCACAGAGGTGTTTCCTTCTGCTTCACCAATCTGTACAAGGGAGCAGGAGAGCTGCCACATAATTTCAGCCTTGGAGGAGCCCAGAGCCCAGGTTGTGTTAACTTGCTGGGTTTGTGTTTGCAGGCAGTTCTCATAAGAGCTTTGTGCCCATGATCCCCACACACAGAGCCTAGATTACCCTGAGGGGTTTTAGGGGGTCCCAGGATGGGGCAGGGGAAGGGGTGTTTGCAGGCTGGGGGGCAACAGGTGTGCTGTCTGGTGAGCAGGTGCCCTTGCAGCTCAAGCTTTCCAGGTCTCTGCCCAGGCTGCAGGGACTTGGGAGCCTGTTATTGTTTTGGTTTGACTTTTGGCAAAATGCCAACCACCTCCCAATGGGACAGAGTTTCAGTTAAAAGAAGTGAGGAAAAAAAAACCTTAAAACTGAAACTGGTATATACACATATATTTACAGA
>JAWWEU010000053.1:315133-340213 GCA_035583155.1 Acropternis orthonyx | reverse complement strand
TGACCCACAGAATTGGGGCCTAGCTAAAACTAAAACCTTAATCTGAGTTTTTTTTGGGATTTATCAAACCCATCACATTGCCTCAGCACCATCTCCTCTGCCATTTGCCCCATCTCCGCTGGGAGGATGCCTTTCCATGAGGAGTGGAACGAGGTGCTCTCTGGGCACAGGAGCTTGTCCAGGTTCTTCACGGAGGTGCTGGATTGGAGCAGAGAGGGTCCTTGCTTCCAGCCCTGTGGCACAGGGGGCTCAGCAGGACCCACAGCTGCCCAGGGTGCACGGGGCATCAGAAGGCACTGCCAAGGCCTGCTGAGGCTGCAGGTGCTGTGGAGCCGTCAGGCCCTCAGTGCCATGACTGACCGAGTCCAGTCTGGCTGGGAGCCACTGGCTGCCAGGTACAGAGGAGCTCCCCACTTTGTCTGCGTTTTACTCTGTCTTGCACCTTTTGCAAGAAGCTTGCCAGCTGCTGCACCAGCCACTGACCCCTGTGTGGGCTGAATGATCCACCTGAGTGTGCCTGTGCTCTCTCCTGACAGCTCAGCCACCCCGACCTGGTGGAGGGACTCGTTCTTATTAATGTTGATCCGTGTGCAAAGGGATGGATTGACTGGGCAACATCCAAGGTGAGGTTCTGTTTTCTCACACATCTGCTCTCCACAGCACTTAATGAATAGTGTATAGAATAAGAAAAAGGGCAGAATACAGGAATTTGTCCATTTCTAGCAAGAGCATTCCTCTGCCTTGGCCATTAGGAGCAAGGGTGGGTGTGGTCATATATGAACGAGAGATGCAGGTAAACTGCTTGGAAGTGGGTGGCTGTAAAGCATTGAGCGTTCCTCTGACTTAGTACTCCTGCTTACAGCCTTCATTTGATTGAGAGTGGATGGATTCTTAGTTATTCTGGCCCCTTGCAGTTATTTAAGGTTCCAAATTTCTGGAGAGCTGTGTTGTGTGTGCACATGTTTCTTTGAAGCTTTGCATGCCCATCCCACACTTCAGGCATTTGCTTCTTATATCACTTGAATAGTTTCTTTGTTATTTTCTTTACTTTGAGGAGTTGCTTTGGAATGTGTAACGAAACTGCATTTCCCAGTTACTCTCCCTCCTCCTCATTCACAGTCACTCTTCAGTTTTCAGGCTGGACAACCAACATAGTGGATATTGTCTTGGCGCATCATTTTGGCCACGTGAGTACCCAGCAGGTGTTAATGTTGCCCATGCAACTGTACGCGGAGCTGTAACTTCTGTATGTGCCTGCCCCCAAACAGTGCTGGTCCATCAGCTAAGGGTTGCCCCAGGTAGTAGCATCTTCCCTGTGTGCCACTCTCACATGGGGCTTTGCATGCTGCAGGAAGCACACACATCCTCACTCTTGCCCTGACTGTCTCTAGGCATGTTAAGGAAGCAGTGTCCCACACACTAGTGGTAGAACTCCTTTGTGGTACCCCAGCCACTGCCTAGAGAAACAAGTGGCAGCCAGTTCTCTGTGGCCAGCATGGAAGCCTTTGGACTTTGGGTAGAGCCCTCCTGCACTGGAAGGAGTGCTTCTTTCTCCAACACACCTTCCTCCTGCTTAGAGCACATGCTGTTCTCTTCTTGCTGATGGGCCCCTTCATGTATGTAGTGCTTCCTTGCATTCCCTGCTCTCTCTGTCTGTGTCTCTCTAAGAATACAGTTTCTTCTTAAAACAGGGTGTTGGGATTGAGCTTTCCTTTGGTCCCAGTCTTGCTGCTTACCTAGAAAGCTTTGCTTCTTTAACATTAAGCATAAGCAGAAGACCTTCCTGACCCGGCGTGATTTGTATTGTGTAAACATTACCAAGGGTTGGGAGTTAATTTATCCCATCTCAGGATAGCTGTACTCTTGCAGCAATTGGGCACTGCCAGTTGTAAAACTGTACTCACGTTACCAAAGCATGGCCGGTACCAGTCACATCACACAATCACCTCATGTCTCCTGGGGACTGATGCACTCTGGAGCTGCTGCCCTCTGTGTCACTACTCACAGGGAGTGACGTGTATGGAGGCACTTACTACTTCAGTATTTTTATAACGATTCATTCTTTAATTGTAAAAAATGCTGGTTCCTGTCTTTCAATTCTTCTGCTTTTATACAGGAGGAACTGCAGGCAAATCTAGATTTGATCCAAACATACAGGCTTCATATTGCGCAGGACATTAATCAAGATAACCTTCAACTGTTCCTCACCTCATACAACAGGTACAGGGTATCTTTTTGCCTGACAAGAGTGCTCCCATAGCTTCTCTGGTCAGTAGATTTCTGCCATATGTATTATCATACTTAGTATTATGTCCTTTGTCCTAAGCCTAGTCTTCAGCTGTTATCCTGAGCCAAGCCCAGCCCCCTAGTCTGCCCACAGACCCTGTCACACCTCAGTAGATCACCTCTGGGCACACAGGCAGTGCCATGAGAGCAGGGATCCTATCCTCTGGGGATGACTGCAGGGGCTGTTGCTCATGGCATGACACAGGGAGTGATAACCTGTTGCCTGGGTGCTGGAGCCAGCACTCCTGGTTAGATTTTGTGTGCTCCCATGATAACTAGTTTCCTCTGCAGATTTGATGGAGAATTGTTCTGTTTTATCTTTCAGTCGTAGAGACCTAGAAATTGAGAGACCAGTTGTTGGTGTCAATGAAACAATTGCAAAAACACTCAAGTAAGTTGCTCTGGATCAGCCTGTCTCAGTTACTGACTGTGCTGTCCCTTCAGCAGAAAAGGCACTGTTGCTTCTCAGCAAGAACCCCACCAAGCCCAAGCACTGGGAAGACTGTCTAGGACAGTGCCAGGCTGTGGTGCAGGACTGTTGCCTGCAATGGGGCAGAGAGGTGTCTGGAAGCCCTCTCATTAAGAACACGCTGAGATTCTCCAGTAGGCAGGGTCAGAGGCACATATGTGCAACAGCAGTGGTGGTGGTGTGTGCAGAGGGGACAGCACTGGGTGTGTGTGTGTGTGTGCAGGCCTTGGAGAATGTTTTGGTGCAACAAAATGCCAAGGTGTGGTGGCAGGCAGGGGTTCTGCTGAGCTTTTTTTTTGTTAACTTTTCATGAGGCTGTTGGTTCACAGGGCTCAACCTTCTCAGAAGTCCCTTGGATGCACTGTGAGTAACACCTCTGTTTTGGTTTTCGACCAGGTGCCCTGCCTTGCTCGTGGTTGGTGACAACTCACCCGCCGTGGAAGCCGTGGTACGTATCCATGAACGCTTTCCGCTCGTGACATTACCCCACAAGTCACTGAGCAACCCTGCGGTGCTTTCACCTTGCCCAGAACTAGTCACAGGCAGTGGCTCTTTGTCTGAAGCTCTTTTCTAGTCCCTCAACTACTCAGGGGAGAGCCAAGGCTCAGGAGACTAAATGGCCGTCAGGGCAGCTCCAGGGTGAGGATGGCAGGGTCTGAATGAGCAGCTTACTTGACAGGTGATGCAGAGGACGCTGTTCAGGATGTGTGTCCTTCGCCTGCAGTTCAGTTTGAGTCATGAATTGATGCTCTCTTGCTGTTACACTGAGGCTACCTGGGGATTAAAAATATCCAGTGTGACTCCAATTCCTGTGGTGTGGATTCCTGCAGAGCTCTGCTAAAGCACTGCATCACTGGAAAGGCAGCACTAAGAAGGATCTCCTTCCTGTTGTCCTCTGCAGACACCCATAATTCCCTTGCCTCCCAGCACAGCTATAAATGGGGCATGGCACAATGCAGTGTGGTTGTGGTGGGTGTTGTTCCTCCCTGGCAGCCAGTGATTGTGGGGAGACCAGGGGGTTGTGATCAAAAGCAGTTGTCTAAAACCATGGAAGAGTGTAGGAGTATCCTAAAGTTTGGACCTAAGAGCTGTGCATGCAGGGCATTTTCTGGCCATGGCCTTTTGCCTTTTCATCAGTCTGTTTGATCTGGAAGTCTGAAACAAAGTCTGCAAGTTTTAACTTTTCTAAGATACTATCCCTGCAGATTCCCATTGCTTCCTGGCCACAGTATGGGTATGGGGTAGGGTCTTCTGCATCTTGTCATGCCTGTCTGGCTGCCGAAGTTCCCAGCCCGTGATAACCTCCCCTGCTGAGGTTGCTTTTCCTATAGGCCCCCCACCTATTCCTTCTTTGCAGAAGCCTTACAGAGAAGAGGTGGCCGTGGCCTCCTTGTCTGGCCAGGGGACTGAGCCACCTCTCTCGGGCTGCACTGCACAGAAGTCTCCTTCTCTCTCATTCTTGCTCTCAGAGCCCAGAAGGTGCTCCAGGGTTTCATGGGGCATTGCAAAAATGGGATGATTTCACCTGAAGTCACGATCTGTCATCACAAGGTCACTTGGATGAACACCTGCCATTCCTCCTTGGATCTTTTATTCATTGTTCTCCTCCTACAGGCTCTCTGCTTTCTTGCTGAGTCCTTCCTGGCCCCAGAGAAACTCCCATTGCTGAAGACAGCCACTGCCTCTGGCGCAGCTGTCCTGCATTTTACCTCTGACCCTTCAAGTTTTCTGTGTGATACCATGTCCCTCTCTCCTTTTATTCTAGGTGGAATGCAATTCACGTCTTGACCCAACCAAAACAACCCTTCTGAAGGCAAGTGCCACTCCAGTATCATTCTGGCCTGCATAAAGACACTGTTTTTGCCAAGAGCAGCTCCACTTAGGTTTCTGCCTTGCATGCATTTGCCTTTAAGAAGTTTCTGGACAGAGCTCTGTTCTCTTCTCTGTGGAGCCAGAGCTGGGAGGGAAGAGTTTGTCAGGGGGGTCCCTGAATCCTTGCGTCATGGCCACCTTCAGCCTGCAGGGAAGACCTTCTGAGAGTTAGCAGAGGTGCCCTGCCTCCACCCTGCAACAGCATCCCTTTTCCTGGGTTTGTACTGGTCCTTCCCACCCTCACCCCTGGCCCTGCAGTGTGCCAGACAGCTGCTGTATGGAAGGGCAGTGACAGGTTTGGGCAGAGTGGCCAGGGAGCAGTGATGGTGCAGGGTTACTGCTGGGCTTCAGGAGTGTTGCCTGAGGTCACTTGCTAGCATGGCCTCCAGGTGCAAGGCTCCCTGAGCAGCAGGTCCCAGAAGGTGTGTCACCTGGCCTTGCTCCAGGTGAGGTGATAGAAGCTGCAGTCTGGCACTCTCAGCCCTGGCCGGTGGGCAGTGCTGGGGTGGGGTGGGGTTGTCCTGCTGGGGTGGGAAGGACAGCTCAACCTGCCTTTTGTTTCCTCTTGCAGATGGCTGACTGCGGGGGCTTGCCCCAGGTGGTTCAGGTGAGGCACACCTTGGCTCTCCCATGGCATTTGGGTGATACAGAGTCCTTTGTTCTGCTTGCACTGAATCCACCCTCTCTGTTTCCACAGCCTGGCAAGCTGACTGAAGCCTTCAAGTACTTTGTGCAGGGAATGGGCTACAGTAAGTGGCAAACACAATTTTGTGGTTTGGAGCGGGGTTGTCATGAGGGGAACCCAGCCTTTCTGGTCCATCTGAGCCCACTGGCATCTGTGTCCCTTGCCCCTGAGCTAGTGTGGTTGCCAGGAGACCCATCCTTGCTGGGAAATCAACTAGTGTGCTGACAAGCCTCAGCATGTCATGTGACCTGACACGTGTTGGTGACTCCTTTTTGGTTGCTGGTGTTGGTAAAAGCTCCTAAGTCCGTCTTCGTGCCAGTCCAGAAAAGTGTCTTCCCAAGAACAGTACCCCCTCTGTGCGTACCTTCTCCGCAGGGGAAGGAGGTAGCACTGCAGCCCCACAGCTGGGATGGGTACAGGAGAGCTCTTCCCTTTCTCCTCAGATCTTCCTGTTTCTCTCAAACTCTCACCAGGGATGAGCAATACCCTGGAATGAGTCCCTCTAATGGTCAAACAGGGAACTGGGTGACTTCTGAGAGCCGGGGTGCCTGGAGAGCTGTGCTTTGAGCCAGTGCATGCCCTGCCCTATGGCTTCCTCTCTGTGCTTGGGGACAGAATACACTGTCACCTGAGTGTGTCAGGCTAACAGCTGCTCAGCTCCCTGCCCTTGGTGCTCCCGAGGGACTGGAGGAGAAGGGTTTCTTTACCTAGGAGAAGGGCTTTGCTACTGGGGGATGTCAGAAGGGCTTCTCAGTGCACTACTATAGCCCTGTCTCACCTGCTGGGGCCAGGAGTTCCTTTCCATGGATGATGTAAAGCTGGAGTCAGGGAAGGAGTTGGTTTGTGTGACTGGCTAACCACTCAAACATGGCCACTGTCGCAGCTGTGACACTCGCAATGGTCTCCACACAGCCAGCAGTTCTTTGCCAGCTCATGGCCAGGGCTCTGTCCTTTTCCTCAGAGTTAACATGTAGGACAGTCCCTGTTCTCCAGGGCTGGCCAGAGGAGCCAAATCCTGCAGAGGAAGATGCTGTGTGAGAAGGGTCCCTCAGCCTCACAAGCTGACAGTGTCTCAACGTTCGTGTCTCTTGTGTTCCTGGTGTTAGTAAAGTCAGAAACTGCTGTCACCGGAAGGACTTCAGCAGCACTTTGGGGGTCTGCTCTCTTGTAAAGAGGATGTGCAGCACTGAGGATGGACCAGGGGCAATTTTCTGCTTCCAGAACTAGTGACTAGTCCCTGAATAGTTTTCCCAACTTCAGTGGGCAAGACTGTGGGGCACTGGGGAGCATGGTCAGCAAGGCTGGCTCTCTTGGGGAGAACAAGGGAAAAGCAAATCACAGCAGGGCACTGCTAGAAATGCAGAAGCTGCTTCTCCAGCAGCTGTTCTGTGCCTGCTGTACTTTGGCTGAAGCAGCTGGACCTTCCTGTGCTGACACAGCAGGAAGGTCATGCCTTGCAGGAGGCTTGTAGCAGGAGTCTGATTCTGTCATCTCAAAGACACAAATTTCTGTCCCACATCTGCATTGCACAGTATATAGCCCAGGGAAACAACATATCTGTTGAGCAGGTGGGGTGTGCAGTGGGGAGTCAATGTCTTCAGGTACAGTGCAATTTTCAGCCAGAGGCTTTGAAGAGATCTGCCCTGACGGGTTTTTGGGTGAGCTTGGTGTCACCCTGAGGTGCTCATTAGCAGCTGTTCTCACAAATTCTGGGAGCTTTCAGCGCAGTGTGTGAGTGGGGAGCAGAAGGAGAGGTACTGGGGGTCCCAGGAGCAATGCAGCCACTAGTCACACACCGCAACTAATTGGCTCTTTCCTGTATCCATCCCTTTCCTTGTCTCATGTTGTTTCCAGTCCCTTATGTGCAGCTCAGCCACCTAAGCACTGAGTCAGGTACCTCCAACCGTGCGTCCGCTCGGCCCGCTCTGTGTGCTGAGTGGAATCGTTCTGCGGGTGCTTTGCTCTGTCTCAGCATGTCCTGCTCTGGGTGGGCCGGTCACCGTACCCTGTGCGTGCTGTGGGTTTCCACCTTTCATTTGTATTTTGTTGACTGTTGCATGACATCAGCTCTGTGGTTTTCTAGAGTGACAAGACTGACTTTCAAAAGGTCACCCATGCCACAGCTGCTTTGGTTTGCACAGACACTGGCCGTGACTGCACTTGCAAATTACCAGTTACATTGCTGGCATTCGCTCACCTCGGACCTTTTGAAACTGGGCCTTGAACATCTTGCTTTAGACGTGCAGAGACTTAATTTTGGCAGAGACGAGCGAGTTTTCTTCCTCACAAAGGGTACAGCGCTTTCCGTGCGTACCCAGCAACGCCCCCCCAAGTGACTGCGGCCGTGGCTCCGGCGCCGCTCCAGCGCTGAGTGCCGCGTGTGCTCTCTCTTGCAGTGCCGGCCGCCAGCATGACCCGGCTGATGCGCTCCCGCAGCCACTCCTCCTCCAGCGTGGGCTCTGGCGAGAGCAGCCGCAGCCGGTCTCATGCCAGCACCCATGGGGAAGGAAGTGCTGGAACCCCAGAAGGAATTGACCTCCAGGCTGCACCTCAAACCATGGAAGTATCCTGTTAGGCAGGAGCCCCTCTTCTGGATTTAGACAGCTCTACTTGCCCCACTGAACCCACTCAGAATCTAGCATTTTGTCCAACATGGCATTAACTGTTCTAACCTGTGCATGCCCATCCGAGCAGCCACCTCCTTGGTAGTCTGTACTTGGCATTACTTTGATCCTTTCTGTATCCCCTTGGCATCAGAGCCTCTTTAAAACTCGTTGACATTCCACAGTCTTAGTAAGTCCCGTTACTGTACATACTGATGCCATCTCCTGTCTGTGCTGTGTATCAATCCAGATGACAGCCGTTGTCTCCCCTCTTCATTTAAATATAATTTCTGTGGCTTTGTGAGGTTTAGAATTGCTTTCTAGTTGTGCTTCTGCTAAAGGACCCTTTAGTGGTGCAAGTTGGTATGGCATCGGTGGGACGTGGGAGAACAAGACCCACAAGGGATGTGGCACTCCGGGTGTTGGAGCAGGCAATGCTCTGTGTGGAGCTGTGCCTGGGGCGTAGAGCCCACTGGAGGGTCTGTGTGTCCCCACATGCCAGGCAACCATGAGAAAAACAAATGGTCAGGAATAGTGTCTTGATCTCATCTGTGTGTGTGTTACGAAGGAGCAGAGTGATTTGTTACCTGAGCCTCCTGAAAGAGCAAAGCAATTAACCAGTAAACTTACACTAACCAGGTGCACTATTAACCAAGTACAAGGGATTAAACTCCAGCAGCCCTGGCTCCCAGACCACCCCCACAACCCTCCGCTGACCTGGCAGAAGGGCAGGATGCAGTGGCACATGGTCACTGTTCTACCCTGGCACAGGTGAATCTTTACCATTGAGCAGATTGTGAAATGGGAGGCAGTGCCCCTTGCCAGGTGGAGATCCCAGAATCTCCTGCACTGCCAGCTCTGCCTCCCAGTGCTGCTGCCCAGTCTGGGTGTGCACAGGGTGCAGTTACCTGAGGGCAGGAATGTGACAGCAATCACACATTCCTGTGAGTCAGGTCAGAAGGGTGAGCAGTGAACACCTCTGTGCAGGTACTACTTCCTGTCCTTGTGGAGTTCACAATTCTGCTGCCTTTTTACTCCTGGCCGGGTCACTGAGGGTGGACAGCAGATCCCTGCTGCGTGCCAGGGTCTGGTGTTAATGGGAGATAAGGGATGAGTGGTCAGGCTGCTGCAGGTCTGGAGGGATGAGCAAAACATCCTCTCCTCACTGCTAGGCAGCCCTGACCCGCTGGGAGCTCCATTTCAGGTAGGGAATGGGACCGGGAGGCTCTGCCTGAGGGGGACTTTGTACCAGTTATTGAATAAAGCTATAACTAATTGAGTTTCATTGTTACCCTGTGTGCTCCTGGTGTTTCTCTTGGCACAACCTGCCCCCCTGCGGGTTTGCCAGTCTGGGTGTCTCCTGCTGCGAGCAGCAAACTCTTCTTTGTGGCAGGGAGAGGACTGGGCACCTCTGCACCAGGACAATGTGGTTGGTGGCTCTGTGGCCCTTGGCAGAGGCTGTCCAAGGGCTCTGGAGAGCTGGCCTCCACCAAAACACAACTAGAAACATCCAGAATGGAGACAAAACAACAGGTTTGCTGCAACACAGGCAAGAACCACCACCCAACAGCCAGCGCTCGGTGCCACCTGCCCTCCCCGATCATTGCTCTGCATGTTCCCTGAGCGTGACACAGAGTTAACCTGCAGCCTGTGACAAGACCACTGTCATGGCACGAGAGGGCAGAGGGCAGTTCGGGTGGCAGTGGGATGTCTGTTGTCACAGCCACTCACCAGGAAGGGCTGGACAGCAGCCTGGCATGGGACACAGCTGGTTCTTCACCTGCTGCTTTCCAGACCCAGCTTCTGCTCCTGCTGTCAGGTGTCACCGTAATCCATGGAGAGCCCACTGGGGCTGGAACAGGGTTCCAGTGCTGGGCAGGAGTTAGTCCCAGTCTGGCTGTCGTGCCATGGGGTGGGATCCTGCAGCCTGGGCTGTCTGAGGCCTCACGGCGGTCATGGCATGAATGATACAAAGTGTTCTTTTTTTTTTTTTTTTTTTTTTTGCACACTTCATGACAGTTGAGAAATGGGAAAAACTGGGTTGTTGTATCAGCGAATGAGAGGTGGTGATACAAAGGGATTAAATAAGCCAAAACAGAAGTTGGAATCTGTAGGAGACAGGAGACCACCAAAGAGACCTGGCCCCCAACACAGCGCAGAGTTCAGCGTGTCTGGATGCAGGTGCTGGATGCAAAGCACCATGGGCAGGAGAGAAACCGGTGCAGGTGCAGTACTGGGATCTAACAACTGTGTCCAGTTCCTGTATGGAAATACAGCCCAAAAGAAAGGAAGCACAGTACTTAAATGACAGGGAAATCAGTCAGGGGAAATGATCCTGCAGCAGGGGCAGGTGCAAGCTGGGTGAGTGCTGTTCATGATGATGTGGAGCAGGAGAGCTCCAAGCTCCAGGCTGCTCCTGGACCAGGAGCCCAGGTTTAATAACACATAGATGAGATTTTTGCAATTTGGAACAGGAGTGATTTAGCAGAGAGTGCTGTTGCCATGGTGGCTTGCAGGCAGAAGCAAGGCAAGATCTGTAGTGATGGTTGCTATAGATTTGATTACCCCAAGGAGAACTGGGAAGAGTAAACTTGGTTTTACATAAGCAAGTGCTTTTCCTGTTAGAAAGGCAAAAAGGCAATGCAAAATACAAGGTGAGAAATTAGTTTAGTAGAGGACGGTGTTTGGGTGGCATGAACAACACCTACCAAATCCAGGCAAAGACCTTGAGCTTGAGATGCTTTTCCCTAGGCTGGGGTCCTGAACCTTACTGGATGCTGGGGTGTGGGCTGGATGTGCATTGCCACTCCTCGACAGGCAAGCATGGAGGTTGGAGTAAGTCCACGTAAAAGGGCAGAGGGTTTCCTTCACCTCTTTCTGCTCTCAGGAGCTGGGATGCCCCAGTGGAGGAGGCTCAGCCAGGGAAGGGCAGGCAGATGGACCCAGCACTTTCACTTCCCCATGTCCCTTAGGACTGAATTCCCATTTGCTTAAAACCTTGGGACAAGTTCTTTCCGTGGCATGTCCAGCCCAAGATGTCAGATTTCTGGTATAGGTAAGAGTCTCCTTTGGCAGCACGAGGTGCGTCTGGCTGGGCTTAGCTCTGTGTCACTGATGGAAAAACGTGACTTGCAGCTGTGGGTTGAGGTTTCTGCAGGGCCTCGAATGCTGGAGGGGCTGTGCAGGACCCAGAAATCCACAGACCGTGTGACAGATGGCTTTGCTCAGGTGCCCCCAGCCCGGGGGCTCAGCCACGGGGAGCCCCTGCCCCCTCACACCTGGACATGCTCCCTGGCAAAAGGGATGCAGTCAAACTGTTCTTGGTGATGTCAAGCAAAAGACTGGGCATTGGGAGGCTCGGAATTGATGCTGGTATTTTTCCTTTGTTTTAAGGCAGGAGGGTGGTGTGGCTGTGGGATGAGCAGTGGGAAGGGATGTCCATCCTGGGGGTGTTCAGGGTGGAGCCACAGCCAAGCTGTGTCAGTCACACACTGAGAAGAACACAGGGGTGGGGCTCGCAGGGGCTCCTGCCGCCCAAAGAACACCCACTGTTTGATGTAAAGTCCTGAAACACCTGGTGGCTGTGCCTCACTTGGCTGGAGCCTTGGCCCTTCCCCGCTGGGTCCGGGGTGCAGGAGCAGCCACTGTTGCTGCCCATGGGGTGGCCGAGGGGAGGGAAGGGGGCTCCCGAGTGCCTCCTGTCCCACAGACGCCTGTTATGCTTTTTCCAGCCCCAAGTACTGTGTCCCACCATGCAGTAACAGATGCCCACCTTACCCACTTCAGGCTGGCAGCCCCGTTTTGTTTTACAGCCCTGAGCCCAGAGTGGGGCTTGGAGGTGGGGAGGGGGCAGGTCATGACACACCAAGGGCTGTCCCCCACACCCCCAAGGAGGACCCCACTGGGGCTGCACCACCAATTCCAAGAGCAGTTGAATCTTCTCCCAAACCTAATCAACCCCGTGCAAAACAGCACTGCCCGAGCTCAGGGCAGGCTTGGGGGTGGGCCCTGACCCCCAACAGCAATGCAGGGCCCAAAACCCCTGTGGAACCCAAGTGCACTTCACACTGTCAGGGTGGTTACAATTGACCAGAGACTTTGACGTTTCAGCACAAACAGCAGCAGGATGTGCAGCTGCAGCAGCGGGGCTGCGGCAGGAGGCTGCCCACAGCAGGAAATAGCTGGGGGGACACACTGTCCCTTCACTGCATAGCCAGGCCCTGAGCTCAGGAGCTGCAGAGAGCAAAGGCCAAGGACCTGAGAGCAAACCCCAAGGACCTTTCTCAGGACAGGACGGGGGGGTAGTTGGGTGTGTGTGAGCTTCAGAGGGTCCTGACCACGGCTGGGGCACTCAGGGTTGGGGGGGAGGCAGTGGAGGTGGTGCTGGGTGAGCCCAGCAGTGAGTGCCTCCAGAGGTGAACAGTACACACATAGTTTGGGCAATGAATAGTCCCACACCAGCAGCAGCTGCTGGGCATAGATGGGCTGAGGGCGGGGATGGGACAGAGCTGGGGCTGCTCCCACGCGTAACCCATCCCAGGGTGGGCACGGACAGGCCAGGCAGTGCTGGCTGTGGGGCAGTGCTGGCTGGCAGGTACCTGTACATGTCCGTGAGCGTCCCACCTACCCACCCATGCCCAGTACATCCAGCACCACACACCCACTGAGGGCAGTACCTGGCCCTGGTGCTGCTGCAAGTGAGGAGACACCCTGGGACATCCCCCCCCTTGCTAAGACCACCCTGGGGATGGTGCACGTCCCCCCTCAGCCTACACGTCCTGACCTCAGCTCCGCTCCCGCTCTCCTGTGTTGCCCATCCCTCCACTTGCCCACCCACAAATCGCAGGCAAAGCCTGGTGCCTTGAGTGCCCACAGGGATTTTCCTGGTCCTGGTGCCCATACCAAGGGCCCCAAGGGGCTCAGCTGAGCGACCTGTGACTGAGTGAAAAGGAGAAAAGCCGGTCTAGGGTGTGCACGTCACAGGAAGCGGCAACCGCAGCCGCAGCACCTCGCACCGCTCAGGGCAGCACTGCCAGGAGCAGCCCCAGCGCTGGGACCCCACACACAGCCCTAGAGCAGGGTGAGGGTGAACCAAGCGGGTCTGGCAGGGGCAGGGACTGCCACCCACTGTGCCAGGGGGTCCCCCTGCACCCCGGGTGCCCTGAGGCCCCTCCATGCAGGGAGGGCAGAGCCGGCTGATGGCTGCTGGGGCCTGACAGCACCCAAATAATGGTGACAACGGTGAGAGGCACGTAAGTAGAATTCACCTCTCATGGGGGTAGGAAGGGGTTAGGGCATGGGAGAGGGGGGCGCTTAACCTGGGAGGGCTCTGGGTCACACACAGCTCTGACTGCACCTCTCTGTGGTCAAGGAACTGGAACAGGCAATTCCCCCAGCCCCTGAATCCTCATGGGGACCAGCAGCCTGGGGCACTGGGATGGGTGCCGCACGTGCTGGGGGAATCGGGGCTGGGGTGGGATGGCAGCACTCAGAGTAAGCCTGGCTGGGACTGCCCACCAGGAGGCTGCAGATGGCCCATCCCGGGGAGCCCCCTCTGTGGTGGTGGGATGGTGATTTCCTCATAGGGCTCCCCTGGGAGCTGCCCCAGCTCAGCTCCAGCCCAAAGCCCTGCCCTGGACCATGCTGGCATCTCCCTCTGGCACTGCCCTGCCTGGGACACAGGGCAGGGAATGCCGAGCCATGAGCCTGAGCCCCTCCATCCCTCCCAGACGGCAGCAGCCCAGGGGCTGAACCCCAGGGATGGGGAATCTGCCCGGCCGGGAGAAGCCGCTCAGCACCCCATCAGCACCGGCTGACACCGCGGAGCCCCCGCAGGCAGGTGAGTGCCCGGCTCTGCCAGCCAGCCCTGCCCGCGCCGGGGGCTCCCACCCCAACCGGGGCTGGAGCTGCCGGGAGCTGAACCCTCTCGCCTTCCCTGCAGTCCCCAGCAGCTTCCAGGCGCTGGCCCTCTGTGACTTCCCCTCCAGCGTGGGGGTGGCCCCTGCCCTGAGGATGGGGGAGCAGCTCCGCATCCTCTCCGAGTAAGTCACCGCACCAAGTGAGAACCCCTGACCAGGGTCCAGCCCTTGGGGCCGTGCTGGGGCATCCATCCTGCGGGTCTCCTCCCTGCACCCCGTGGCCTCAGTCCCTCAGGCTGGGTCATCCCTCCTTCCCCCAGGGACGGGGAGTGGTGGCTGGTGGCATCCGAGGTGTCTGGCAAGGAGTGCCATGTCCCCAGCAGCTGTGTGGCCAAGATCAGGCACGGGTAAATGCTGGGAAGGGTCTGCCCCAGGGAGGGTCCGGGGGGGACATGGCCCAGCCGCAGAGCCTGGCCAACCCCAATGTCAAACCCCGTCCACTGTGGCAGGACACCCTGCCGGGTCCCTGGAGCAGCTCTGGGAAGGGGTGGCCGGGTGTGCTGCAGCGTGCCCGGCTGGGTGTCCCTGGCACGGGGGCTCTGCCACCACCCGCTGCCTGCGCAGGTGGCTGTACCAGGGCGTCAGCCGGCAGAAGGCAGAGGAGCTGCTGCTCCGTCCAGGCAACCACAGCGGGTCCTTCCTGATACGGGAGAGCCAGACCAGGCAAGGTGAGAGCGCTCGGGCACCTCCTGCACCCCTCCCAGTCCTGCCCAGTGGGTTGTCAAGGAGCAGGGGGAGCGAACCCTTGCTCACACCTCGTGGCAAGGGCTGCTCCTTGGTGTTGCTGCTCCACGCTTTGTGCTCAGCCCCTGCCACTGGGCCTCAAAAGAACAAACCACCATCAGCTTCCTACAGCTTTGGGTTACACAGGAGGTGGTAAGGCTCAGCCCACAAAACAAAACAGGGCCCAATCACACCAAGAGGACCCTGCAAGGAGATCCTGCCGGGTGCTGCTGTGCACGTGGCTGATGCACCAAGGCCATCTGATGTCCCCAGCCCTCCCCAGCTCCCGTGCTGATTTGGAGGTCCTCATGGCTGGCACAGGGACCCTTGCAGCTGCAAAGCCCCATGGGGAGCAGGGTGACAGTGGCCACTTCCTTGGCACGGTAGAAGCCCCGCAGGGTGTCAGAGCCCCCGAGGCAGGGGGGCTGAGAGGGGCAGGTGCCCAGGGCGGCCCAGCCACCTGCTCTCGGCCCGGTGCCCGGCAGGCTGCTACTCACTGTCCTTGCGCCACGGGGAACGCGCCGCCTGGGCCTCGGTGACTCATTACCGCATCCACCGGCTGGAGAACGGCTGGCTCTACATCTCGCCCGGGCTCACCTTCCCCAGCCTGCACAACCTGGTGGACCACTACTCTGGTAATGCTCCCCAGCCCCCGGGCTCTGTGAGGCGGGGGGGAATGTCCTGTGCCCTAGAGGGAGGGAGGGAGGGAGGGAGGGAGGAAAGGTGGCAGCTGGTGCCCCACCTGCCCAGGTGCCCCCCAGGCCCGGGGGCAGGTAGGGGGCACCCCGGTGATGCTGTTGGCCCTCTGCCCAGAGGTCAGCGAGGGGCTCTGCTGCCTGCTCAGAGAGCCCTGCTCCACAGACGGGATGAGGGCGGCCTCGGCTCCCACCACGCCTGCTGTCGTCAAGAAGCCATCACTGCACTGGGACAAGATCGACAGGTGAGGGCACCCAGGGCAGGGGCTGGGGCTCTGCCACAGCCCTGCCAGACCCCTGAGGCCCTGGGGGCTGCCTGCTGACCGCCCCATCTGCCCCCGAGCAGCTCCCTCCTGCTCTCCGGCACCGCATCCCCTCAGGAGGACTCTCCCTTCAGCCTGGGCCTGCGGGAAGCCATCAGCTCCTACCTGCTCCTCTCGGAGACAGGTGACCCTGAGCCAGACGCCGCAGGCAAGGGGGTGCAGAGCAGCTGAGCACAGGGCCCCACTTGGCCCCAGCCCTGTGGGGGACACCGGCGCCCCAGCCCAGCCCCCCCCTGCTTTCAGCCACAGCCACCAGTTCCTCGGCGCTGGGGGAGCCAGGACATGGGACAGCCAAGAGCGAGGTGGGGCCAGGCCCCGGTGCCGGAGGGAGGGGCTGCCCGAGGCCTCCTGTTTGCTCCCGAGCTGGGGGCTTTGGGATGGGATGTTTGAGCACTCCCAAGCCTCAGTGGAGGAGGATTTTCGGCTGCACACAGAAGGAGCCCTGCCTGCCCCACAGGCTGCACAGCACATCCCAGCACTTAACACTGCCACAGCAGCAGAGAGGATGTAAATGCCCAAGAAGCCAAATCCTGGCCCAGATGGAGTAACAGCCCAGCCCCGTCAGACCCTTCAAGTTCATGCACAAATGTTTTTGGGTGCAGGACAGGGCCTGTGAGCAGCAGCCACAGACCCTCGTGGTCTCACCCCATCCTAACTCACTCATCTGCTTGCTAGGACGGGCATCCAGGGGGAGAAACAGCCCCTGACTGTGCCCAAAGCACTTGATTTTTAAACTTTTTACCAGGTCGATTGTAAGTTCCAAGGATCCTGCTGAACATGCAGCAGCAACAGTCTGTAGTGTCTCAATAAAAAGGCATCTCCTTCACAGCTGAGTGTTGGTGAGCACCTCTTGACCCGCCCCTGGGGCAGCTTCACCCCCAGCCTGGAGGGTTTTGCTCCAGCCCCCAGCACAGGGGAGCAGCCACAGGTCAGGGCTGGGCCTCGGCCAACTCTCTTCAGGCAAATTCATGAAGTGTAATTTAATGTCACAACTGCTGTTCTAAGAATGATGGGGAGAGAAATGGATCCGTGCCAGAACAGATTACTCAGAAAAGCAGAATGCAAATGCTTGTGTCTAAGCCTGATCTCTGCCCCACAGCCCGGCTGAGGGGCCTGGACAGCAGCAAAGGCCTCAGAGCAGTCACAGCCCCCTGAGCCTCTGCTTTCAACAGGCCCTTATCAGGGAAGCAGGAGCTTCCTTTGGGGCCATAGGGGGTACAGAGGAAATTTCACTGCTCAGCGACATCCCCCTCTCTCTTCCTTCCCCCTCTGCACCCCAAGGCCAAGGGCAGCAGGATTTCCACCCCCCCACCCCCCCCCCCAGCCTAGACACGCTCCAATCCCTCTTCATTTTCCTGTCTGATGAGCTTGTTCTTGCAACCCACCCTCACTTTCTCATTTCCTTCTCTGCCTAGAGCTTTACAGACCCGCTCAGCCCCCAACCTTCAGCACAGGTGGCTTCAGCAGGACAGAAGTTGGGGTTTGTGCCTTGGCCTTGCCCCTGCTGTCACCCCTGGGGCCCCCAAGGCAACTCAGAGGGTTTTTGCATTCTTTCTTTTTGCCATTGACCCATGTTGTGTGAACTTAGGTAGGTCTTGGGCTCCTTTCTCTCCACCCCCAACATGCACCCAAGGTTGTTGGATGCATTTACACACGCGGATGGTTCTACTGCCCCAGTCAAGAAGCTGTTATTTGTAACCTGGAGCCAGGTCATACAGGACAGACATGGTTGGAAAGGCTGTTCAAATCCTGTCCCATCACACCAGCAGCCTCTGAGCCCTCCACCTTCCCTGTCCTGAAAGCTCCTTGCTCTGGGCACATGCCACCCATGCTGGGAAATGTCTTCACAGGCCCCAAACCGGGGGGCAATGGTCCCCCAGCAGAAGCTGCTGTGGGGGGACCCCAGGGCACCCCCAGCCCCATTCCCTGCAGCCTGTGAACACCCTGGGCAGCTTTTAGCAGGTGGCAGAGGCACAGAGTGCATCCCACAGCTCCCAGGAGTAGCAGCACTGACCCAGCCAGGGGTGGGCAGAGCAGGAGTGGGGGCCATGGGGCTCCTGCCCCAGGCAGTGCAGGACAGGGACACTGAAGGCTCCAAAGGGATAGAACAAGCCCTGACAAGACCCACCAGTGCCAGGGCAGGGGAGAAGCCACCAGCTGCCCCAGCCACCCCAGGGCAGGAGCCCTGGAGATCCAGCAGGTCCTCCCCAACACTGTTCTGAGTGCCCACAACACTCATGGGGAGAGGAACCCCCCCAGCTGCTGCCCCGTGTTCTGGGCCACACTAGGATTGTGAGCTGTGGCCACTTTGGCCACGCCAGCCCCACTGCAGGCTCCCCCAGAGCCATGTCACCAGCACCCCACCCCAAAGCGACAAGGACAGACTGATACCCAGATGTGTGACCCAGCCAGATTTTGCTCTGCCCCTCACCCTCCTCAAACCAAACAGCATCTTTCCCTGGAGCAGCTGCCCAGCATTTGCTGGGATCAAAGGGACTTCTGAAGGGATTAACAAGAGCTGCAAAGCAGGCAGAGTGTCTCCACCAGCTGGGAGCCTCTGTGCAAAGGACAGGGCTGTGCCTGGAGCCTGGACTCAGGGCAGCATCCACCCAACAGACACAGGAGGGCATGGAAACCACCCCTTCAGGAGCACGTCCTTCCCTCGTGGGCCTTGCCACATCTGTACTCAATCTCCAGGACTTAAAGCCACCAGTCTGGAAGCCCAGGAGGTACCCAGAGCTCCTACTCCCCAGCCCAATGCAGCCCACATGCCCCAGGCAGGCCCTCAGGACCAGCTGCGGAGCATTCCAAGGATCCAGGGCCCCCATCCAGCCTCTCCTGTCCAAACACCCCAACAGCACACAAGTACCACCAGCAGCAACACGCTGCAGCAGGACAGGATGAATCCCAGTTTTGCTGGTTTGTTCTCAGTTTTTCTCTCTGCATCTAACAGGAAAAGAAAGTGGTATTTACTGTTACCATGAACAGGACCTTGTTCTGGGTACCTGCAGCAGGTTTTACCCAGTCAAGAGCTGCACGTAGTTTCTTCAAAAGAGCTGCTGTGCAACCTAGATTAAGGACAAAGATATGAAACACTCTGCTGAACAACTGCAGTGGCCTGCAGTGCTCAAGAATCCCACCAAGAAACCAGAGCCAGAACCAGCCAGAAGCACTCCTGCAGTTGGATGCAGCACCAGTGCCAGTGGGGAGGCTGCACTGCCATCAGAACGGCCACAAGCACCACCCACGGGCCGGGCAATGGTCAACACCAGACCCTGTAACTGGAGATCAAGTTTGGGTCAATTAGCAGTGAGAACAGTAAAATGGTTGTGTCTGATTTCTCTGGCTGAGGAACTTCAAGGTGACTACCCCCCCGAAGGCTGACAGCTGACTGAGCAGCTTGCCTCCTGCTGCAAGCCTGCACCTACAGGAACCTTCAGATCAGGCAAGTAAGTAACATCCGAGGGCACACATTCCCCAGAACACACATCTCATGGAATTATTTCAGATTCAGACCACAACTCCCAAACCTGACTGTGACACGTAAGTGACCAGCACAGACCTGCGTGAGCTGTGAGACACGCCAGGATGTGCCATCAGTGGCTCACAAACCAGGCTCCAGCACTGATGTACCCTGCAGCCTTAAAATCCAGTTCTACAGGAATGGGTTTTTTTTTGTTGTTGGGGTTTTTTGAGAAAGAAATTAGGAAAGTCTGTTAGGGCCAGGGAATACACTTGTTCTCCTCCTACTGGGGAAACTGAGGGGAGGAGATGGAACCAGAAGTGCACCCGAAGGCACACTGATGCCTCCCTGCTGTCAGGCACCCTGTGCCGGGCACGCTGCCTCTCCAGCGCTCACCAGCTGCCTCCTCTTCCCATGCCCTGTGTTTTCTCTGTCTGGATTGCTCAAATGCATCCAGAGCTCCTCCCCTCGCCCCGTCACTAGTACTGCCTCTGCCCCTGCCAGGCTGCTCAGCCAAACAGCAACAAAAATTAGGCCCAGATCACATATATTAGGGACTAATCTATTACACATATTAGGATTTGGGAATAAAATGTACGAGCTCCTCATTAAACAATGCTGAATAAAACCCAATACATATCAGTTTGCCTATTAAGGATATTTATATGACAAAAATCTGGAAAACAATAATTTCCAGACTTCGGCAACAGTTAATTACCCATGTACCTGACAGACTACAGTACCTGCATTTCAATGTGATGTGAAGCAAAAAAGTCCAAAATTGTTTTATTGAGCAATCATTAATTGAAACAAAGACTTTACTAGGGCTTAACCAACAAAAACCTATTTATTTATTCCAAACACCAAGATACAGAAGTTTTCAAGTTTTGCAAATATTGCTCCAAAGCAAAATTCTATGTACAGCCCCTCAGTTCTAATAGTGCATCAACAAAGACAAACACGCATATGTACCCACAGTGCAATGTTTGCTCAGTTCATCAAGGCTCCACGTTGCATTCACTTACCAGTGATGTAAAGAGACAAAAAAGTGACCTGTCAGCCTGAACAGTTGGTCCAGGCTAAGAAATAACAATGTGGAAACTTGCAAAAACAGGGACAGAAATGAATCCAGGCAGAGCACAATGAAGAATCTTTCCTGACGAGGAGAAGTGCTACTCTACTTTAAATAAATACTTTATCTGTAAGGGCTTCCCCAGCACTACTGAAGGGAAATGAGTCTCCAGGATCTGCCACGTGATCCACCCACGGGAACCGCCTTTTCCTCCAAACCTTCAGTACTGCCCTGAGCAAAAATTAACTGACAAGGAAAAACATACAGTGAGCACACAAAAGCCATTGCTTAAGAAGTAGTTCCCTTTGGAGCAAGCAGCGTGCCCAGGGCCTGGGAGCCCAGAGAGCTGTTCCCATGCAGCCCTGTCCTGCAAGGGAGTGCGGGGTTTACAGACTTCAGCCAGGGAACACCTGCCTGCTCCTTCTGCCCCGAAACCGCTACCAACATTCCCAGCACTCTGGGGGCTCCTCTGACGCTGTTCTGCTTGTCTGGTCACCAACACCTGCTCTGGGCCTGTAGAGGAGCTCAGGTGTGGGACAGGAATGAGCCCAGGTCTAAGCACTGGTCTCATCTGCAGAGAGCCACGTACGTGATCCTTAAATCCTTAAGCTTTATTCCAACTGTGATACAGAACAGTAAGTTTATTTTTCTGCTGTACTTACGTAGTATTCACTATATACCAACTAGTACTATAAAACTGAGACAAATTATTCCCTGAACTGAATCTTGGCACAGAAGCCTTAGTTACTACCTAGAGCAGCCTAATTACTTTGTCTTCTGAAGGAAATAAAATATTCACTGTGTAGATGCTGTCACTCCTACAATAATATTGGATATTTCAAGTTTACATTATTCTTTGCAGAATACACACATTACAGATCTATATCCCAAATTAATGATTTGTACAGGTATGGGCCTTTCCATTACAACTGTGCTTGAGTGTTACCCTTTGGTAGTACCATTGCACACAATAAAATCAAGGTAACAAATCCAGCTTTTTAAGGACACCCTCTCACTGCAAAACCAGCTTTCTATGTTCCACAGGAAACTGACCTCAGCAACGTTTGGGAAGGAAAACGAAAGTCACAGCCATTATTTCAGGAGTGGTGATCTGCAGCTGTAAGACTTTGAACCTCTCAAATATTCATGACTTTCCAAAGATTCTGTATAACATGACTGAACATCAGCAGCATTGTCACCTCGCTCTCACAAAGTACAAACCAGAAAATTAAAACTTAACGTATAAAAAGGGACTTTGTGAACACAGAGACCATCTAAGATAATAACCCACTCGCTGTCTGCGAGGACAGCACCTCATGCATAGATCTTGAGGCTTTATTTACACAAATATAAAATAAACTGATTCCCCAAACCACACATTCATAGCAAGTCTTTACAACGAACACATCCAGAGTATTGCAAAAAAGCATACATTTCCAAATATAACTGGAATGGCAATTATTAACAAATGGGTAGAAACCACCGCACACCCACGACAGCCCGTGCCGCAGCGGGAGCTCGGCGCGGCCGCAGCCCTGCCCCGCAGCATTCCGCGGCGCCGAGCGGCTGCATTCCACAGCTCAACAATGCACATAAACGCCGCCACGTTCACGGGCTTCCCCAGTACCAAGTCATGTGACAGTGACAGGATAAACATGGAAAACAATCATTTATTCTGAAAATAAGTGCAATCCACCTGTGACCTCCTGCTACACTATTTACTGTAACAGAAATGGGGGTCAGGCCACTGTTACTCGCAAACCTCCACGTAACACTTTATAGTTAAGAGCTGGACATTCATACTTACTAAGTCTGAAACTGTTATAAGATTTCCTAATGATTAAATACTGATTGCTAGTATTCATAAACCAGAAAGAATAAAACATGACACGAGTCACTTAAACTATGCAAAGTTATTTACAACCTCTGTCAATCAAACCTTTTTGGCTCTTGGAACTCTGTTCTTCAGTGGCACAATTTTTAGTCAATTTAATGATGAACATGTCTACCGTTTCAATGAGCAACTTGTAAGGAGTGAAAATTTAAGCATAATTCATCAACCGACGACCAACCCTGGAGATAAGAGTATGACCTCTTCCACAGCGTTGTATAATTGCCTAATAAAAACCCAAAATAACCTTTTTGCTGTTCTTTGAACAATACTTCTTCACAAGTCCCTGAAGTCGGTCTGCATCCTCCGCAGCCAGCACGCCAATGCCACGCCGAGATGCAGAGCCGCCCCAGCCGCGCGCTCGGTGCCCGCCCGCGCCGCCCCGCCTCACGTGGAGCAGCACAGGGCGATCTGCTGCACCTTGCCCAGGTCCGTTATCAGCTGCTTTATACAGTGCTTGAGCTGGGGCAGGCGAGCCAGAGGCTCGGGGGGTTCCAGCTCTCCTGTGTAATCCAGCCAGCTCTCCAAAACTGCAAAGAAAACCAACACTGTCACCGTCGCAGTTCTCAGCAAACAGCCCATGTGAAGTCACAGAACGGCAATTCTTGAAATCTTTTGTGTATCTCGAGAAAGCAGTGGGCAGTATTTTTAACATGTGGTTTTTTTGAGAAATCAGAAAACCAGGCCCCTTACACCAATCTTTGCAAGTAACTTTTGATACCTGACAAGATAATTCACATGGAGTTGGGGGGGAAGCTGATGCTCCTACAAAAAAAGCAGTAATGGAAAACTCAGGCCCAGGTGTTGTGAAATCTGATGCTAAACTTCCTGTGGTCTATGTCAATTCCAGAGCAAGGACACTGCAGTACAGGGAGTTTATACCAAGAGTACCTTTAGGATCAGCATTAGATGTCACTGCAGATCCTGAGAGGATGGGACTGTGGTAATGAAAGGCATCTGTTATCAGTACAGAACACAACTGGCCAAGGCAGGCAGAACTGGGTAACATAAATGGGGGTGAAGTCTGAAAGCACAAACAGCAAACTGCTGCACAAGGAAAATGAACTCCTGCTCTAAAGCTTATCAGTGGGAAACAAGAACCAGAAATCCCACTGAGAAGACAACTCAGGTGACAACAGGCCAACAAGGAAGGTGGTCAGTTGAACTATGATGAGTTCACAGGATGTTGACATTACCAGAGATGGAGACTGGACCCTTGAAGACAGAATGAACAGCTCTGCCAAGACTAACCACCACCACTGCCCAGACCAGCGGGCAAGTTCAACTCACAGGCAGGACCTGCTGAACTGGTGGGCATTACCCAGCCCTGACATGAGGAGATGCCAGCTCCGAGCAGCAATCCCTGCACAGCCCCCTGCTCAGCAGCAGCACACACAAAAAGTGTAACTTTTGGGAACCAGAGCTGCTTCCTGACTTATCTTCACTACCTGAAATATCCCTTCAGCTGTTCGACTCTTCAGTAACTTAGAAAGAGAGGGCTCTGACTTGGGCAAAGGCTGTATTCCCAACACCCCTGAAAGAAAAGCTGCTGCTGTAATCACTACACAACCAATCCTCAGACTCAACAATGTAAAGAGAAAGAACAATCCTGGATCACTTAATGCAATACAAAGTGTTTAGAAGTCTTCCCTTACTATGAAAACAAATCTCAAAAGACCTTTAAGTGAAGAATTTGGAAGAGAAAGGAAAGGGTAATAGCCTTGTGCACCACAGAGGCCACCTGGAATGGGCTAGCACAGCCAGCAAGGCCCTGAGGAACAGGGAAGTGCAGACACACAGAAGAGTTTTGGAAAATGACAAAAACCTGAAAGCAAAAAGACACATCTGATGTAGCTATTTCAAGATGACCTAACTAAAACTTGTTCCATGAAATTCTGCTCTTTGTTTAAAAAGCCATCCCCCACATCAGCAGCATATCTATTTTCTATTAGGAAATGTGGTAAAGAAACACTCATCTCTTTGTATGTCTGCAGAAGCAAAATTCTTGTTAATATGTTTTGAATATGTTTCAGTTTAAAAAAGCTACTCTTTTAAATAAAACTTACCATCTAGCTCCTTCTCAATGAAATCCATTCTGTGTATGACTTCATCCTGCAGAGATTCCACATGAGCTAAAAGATTGAGCTGCCACTGCAGCTGCGAGTTCACAACTCCTTCTTTGCCTTTTTCCATCAATTTCATTTCAATAGCTTCCTCTGGAGAGACCTTCTTGGAGACAGACTCTCTCACCTAGCAGAAATGCACACAGCAGTATTTGGTACAGTGAAGCACATCTGGGGAGCCAAAGTGCCTGGATCTGCCCAGTGCTCAACTCATCTTAGGCCAGTGGGGGAGAGAGACACAGATCAGACACATACATTAAACTGATCTGGGCAGGAGGACGTAAATACTTTTACAGGTGTTTTGCCAATAACTGTTCTTTGCAATTCACAAGCATGTGTTTTTCTGAAGGTGACACAGACATGCAGTTGTCTCCCTGCACCCTCCCACCTGGAAGACCCCGCACTCACACCGTGCCTCCCAGGGAACGCTGAGGCCGTTTTTCACCTGACAATAATCAGCTAAAGAGCAAACAATTCTGCAGTGAGAAGGGATTTTTCCTTATGGAATGTAATCTCAATTCTACTAAAACTTTCATTGAAGCATCTCAAGACAAGCGTTACCACCCCTTACAAAACGTGACTACACCGACAGCAGTGTTGATTCTACTCCCCTACTTTTTTCATCCCTCTGCTGAAACATGACAGGATTTAGAAAAAGGTTCTTTCAGACTGAAACAGTAAAGTATTTTCTTTTCTGGAAATACAACACAATCTTGACTGGTAAAAGTCAAAAATAAAAAAATTACAGCTTACACATGCATGAAATAAAAGTTCACCAAACCTTTATTTAATCTAAAAAAGGGAGCTCAGTATTTCACAGAATCGTAAAATTGTACAAGGGTTTGGGTTGGAAGAGGCCTTTAAAGGTCCAACCCCTCTGCAGGGACACCTCCCACCAGCCCAGGTTGCTCCAAGCCCTGTCCAACCCGGCCTTGGACACTCCCAGGGATGGGGCAG
>JAWWEU010000053.1:256128-314913 GCA_035583155.1 Acropternis orthonyx | reverse complement strand
GCTCTCCCTGGAGCCTTCCCTTCTCCAGGTGAGCCCCCCCAGCTCTCCCAGCCTGGCTCCAGAGCAGAGGGGCTCCATCCATTTCCCAGAGGGTTTCTAACATTTCTCAGCCCACACTTCACATGAACTGGCACTAACAGAACATTTTTGCACTGAGGTATAGAAAGAAAGGCCTCTCCTAGACCTGACAGAGCTTACAATGAGAACCAAGCACTGAAAAGCTAAACCTAGAGTGGTCCAGCAGGAACAAGATACAGGACTATCCCATGGTGATCAGTCTTTAAAACAAACAAACAAAAAACCATCACTATAGGCTGCTACTTTTTTCCCCCCAAAATTTAACTATTAGAAGAAACATGGGAAGAAAATGGAAATAACTAAGTAGGCCCACCAGTGTATTTGGTAGTATGACACATGCTTGCCCTGTTCCCTCTCTTTGCCATTGATAGTGTTTGTTTTTATATTTAACACACAAAAGTAGGCAGCAATGAACTGCCAGTGGACCATAATGCATGGTCCATACCTCTCAAGTGACTTGAGGTCCAGAAGTCAACCTAGACTTTTAATTATACTACAAAATCAAGGAGTTGATCACATCCATAATTTTAACTCATACTGTAGAAGTTGCCAGTAGGAGAAAAAACTGAATACAAACAACCCAAATGCTATTAAAAAGGTAGAGGTTTGCACTTTGCCAGGCAAACACATGCTCTTTGCAGAGGGGGCAGTTCTAGTACAAATACCTTAGAGTAATTGTGTTTGGATTCACTTTCCACCTTGCATATTTCTTGGTCCAGATTCCAGCCAAATCTCTCTGACAGGGCATCATCTCCATTTTCCCTTATTCTGTTTACTCCATCATCCATGGCTGAACCTCTTGTTTCCACAACCAGCCTCTGCTCTATGGCAGGGTAGTAGGCCCGAGGCTTCTGGTAACAGTGTTCACTTGTAATGTAAGATTCCTCCACAGAAGGAATGGCTGAGGGTTTCTCAACCGTCCCATTCCAAGTTCTATAACTTGCTGTTTCCTCTTTGCAACAGTTTTCCTCAAAGTGAATGATGTGTTTTGTATGGATTTTTTCATCCACCGTGATGTGCTTCCATGGATGACACCAAAGCTTTAGGTCAGGATGTTCTTTATTTCTGTTCAAACATAAAAAAGGACACCATCCAACTTAAAGTGACTGAGCAAACTATCTTATTACATAAGGAAATCAAGAACATTTGAACCACTACATGCTTAAGTCATCATAATCACTAAATGCCCAAATACTCTGAAACAACAGTTTCACTGACCTCAACTGTGTATCTTCCTACAATGTTCTGTTAGGTTCACTGTTTTCATTTCTATAACATGGTACATAAGCCAAATGTTGAAATTAAGAAAAAAAATGAAGAATAAGTTGCAAATAGACACAGACAACTTCTCACCAATATTGCCCTTGACGGAACAACACAACTTCTCACCAATATTGCCCTTGATGGAACATTTTGCTTTTTATTAACAGCAGAAATTAATTTTAACTGGAATATTTTTAGCAAGGTACAGTACACCAAAATACCACTGTCCCCTCCACCTGTTCTTATAAAAATTCTCATCTTAGTCGTTTTCAAATTGACTAATATATTATTTTTTCCAGCAGAAGGCACAACTCTATATATCAGATTACACAGATACAACAAACAAAAAACTTAGACTGAGAATTCTAACTGATGTTCTTCCACATGTGTGTCAGGCATCAAAGCAGCAGTAAAAGGACAGCAAGGCAGAGTAACGCCTCTGCTGTCTTCCAAGGGCTGGCAACTCACCTGCTCCAGCAACACAGCAGAGCAAACCCTGACTAAAGCACCTGCACTGGGTTGGGGGGTGCTGCCCCAGAGCCCCCTCTCTGCAAACCTTCCTTGCAAAGGTGCATGGACTCACTCCATCCAGCTGATCCAGCTTTTCCAGCTGTTCACCAAACCACTCAACAAAACATGACCGCTTCACTTTTGAAGTAACTGCACTCTCACCCATCCTGCAGCAGCTCAGTTTCTTTAATGTCTCTCAGAGGAAACTACAGCACAGCTGCCAAGGATCTGCTCAGGCCACTTCACAGAAGCAGCTTTGCTCTAGTGCCAGCATGGCCAGGCTGTACCTCCCTAGCCCTCTTGAAGGTGTGCCTGGAGAAGCGAACGCCGGGGCTTCACTTACCAAAGCTTTCTGCTCTAGCTGCACTGATCTGCCACACCTAAAGACACTGTTTTGCTCAGCAAAGAGCAAGGGATAACTTTACAGAAGAAAGAAAATTGAGAAATGATGCACCAGTTACAGAAGGATGAAAATGCTAATGCCAGCTCCTTGAAACACTGAGCAACGCTCTCCTAATTTCAGGCAGCTGTGAAATCATCTCTCCTCTAGAGGGTAGATCTGCATCAACAATACAATAATTCTTTTAATTCAGCAATTTTTCAAATTCTTTCTGATTTATGTGATCATAGAGAAAACAGGGGCTGAAGCTTTCAACCAGATAATCCAAACAGGACTGCACCTCACCCTTCACTAACCCAGGCCATCACACTGGCTTCAGCATGGGAGAGAAAAGGAACAAACCTGTAACAAGCATCGTGTACTTGCCCAGTGCTCCATAACTCAGCACTACATGAATCTCAATTCACAATTGCAAAGTCAGAATGTGAAGACTCACTCTTCAACAAAAGGCCCAAGAAGTGGCCTTACAATACTTATGTTCCAGTTTTCAAAGAGGAAGGATTACTTACAGATCTGACTAAAGAATCTCATAATGGAAAAGCAAAACCTTATGTTGAAACAGCTGCTCTCTTGCTTTAAGCATTATTCCACTGTTTGAGCATTTCCAGTCCTGCCAGTCGATCTCCTGCATCACCACAGAAAAGGGTAAAAGGTCTAAAGAACCCTGAAAATACTAAGAGCTTTGTTTTCCAAACAGCTGCTGCTATGCAATTTATCAGCTCATAAATCACAACAATAGAATTCAATCAATTGAAAACTCCTGGATTTGACTTAGGAAATTTTTTTCAGTCATCATGACCCAAGGATGACTTTAAACAGGAAAAGATGCAGAAAACTCGATTTTATACAAAGAAAATCCAATTTTATATAAATAATTGCATTATTTTCCTCATATATAGCTGTAATGACCTTTGCACAGAAATGAACCGCTGCAAGTTGCTGAAGGTGCATCTGCTCTCCCACTGCAGCAGAGCAACGCACCACACCCAACAAAAACATCTGACTCCTGCTGGAAAAGCTATGATTAGATTTACTGGAATGGAAAAGGCAAATGCTGTAAGCATGCTACCAGGTTATACACCTATTCTCTTCTTACTGAAATCTATTTAGATGCTTCAGGAGAAGCTGTTGTTATTAGTTTTCTCCCTCCTCCTCCACATTTTCCCAACCCTTTTACAAACAGGGTCAATTTACACTCAACACACTTAAACGGTTTTTAAGCAGCCAAGTCCTTTTCCAAGATCACACATTAGCAATTTAAACTATGTTATAAATCCACATGGAAGCACAGGCGTAAGTCTGAATTTGTGGTTATTTTTCTACTTGCAGTCTAGTTCCCTCTGAGAACGTGCCAGCTGGCACTTAAATGCTGCTTACTGCAATATGCTCATCTTCAGCTGCAGCCCGTGCAGCACCTCGATCACCCTCTGCACGTCGCCCAGGAGCTGGTGAGTGGCCACGATCTTCTTGGCGTTCTGGTGGGAATAATTTTCTTCCAAAAATGCTAAGCCATGCATGTGACCATTACTTAACCACTCCTTCTCATACCAATACTTTAAGCTGGACCTCTGACCTAAAGTGACAGTAATGAGTGAGTTAAAACAAAGCATTAACTATGTGGTACGTTAACATCAGTGGTAGTAATTCTGATTATCTCTAAGTATTGTGACAGCTTATTTGTTCTTAACAACAGTACCACTAAGGATCCTATAAAAGCAGACAAAATCCTGAAGGAATGAAGACCTTGCAAAAAGTAGGAAGTTAAAAACCTCTACCACTGCAAAAGCATTCAGACCCCAAATTCCATCAAAGGACATCCAACAACAGGCAGTTGCAGCAAAGGCAGAGAAAGGCATATTTTAGCAGGATATCACACTGTCTAGTCTAACCATGGTTATGACTGAACCTCCAGTCTGAATGCAGGTCTCTGCAGACAGAAACACAGAAAAAGGCAGTGAACTTCCTTTTCCCGTGGTCTTATTTTTAAGCCTCATACAGGTATTAGTAGTGGCATTCAGAAGCACATTTTAAAGGCACCAGTGATGAGGGGCTGATGGAGAACTCACCTAAGCCAGGCTATTAATAATGGTAACTCTAGCCTAAGTGGTTGGAGTACCAACAACAGCTCACACTGTACGCAGAAGGAAGGAGCTCTCCTAGGTATGGTGAGGACCATGTTGGAGACATTCCTGGCATACCTGCATTAGCCCTCCCTCATTTATTTCTGCATTAGAGAAGCTGCCATCTGTGACAGAAAATGAAGTTCAGTCCACAGAAATAAAATGGTGACTCAGAACTCCATGGTCACTTGAACAACTGAGGTGATGGGTACCCTGAGGTACAAAGTGCTTCCTTTTAAGGTGTATGAGCTTAAGAGACACCAAACAATATCCAGATGATACGGTTTGAATGAATCAGTCACATCATAAGCATCTTGATCATGTTTAAGCAAGGGTAAATGTTAACAAATGTCTTAAAAATGCCACTTGACTCAAAGAGAATTGAGCAAAATAGCAGTTAGTACAGTTTTTAGACAAAATCACACCAAATTTGGTTTTCTTTCTGAAAGAATAAATGGTGCTGTAACACATCTCAGCAGTCTAGACTGAGGAAAGCTCCTAAATAAGATTTTGCTGAATGGTCATGCCCAGTTTTAAAAGGTACTTCTTTGCAGATTCATAGAGCCTATTAGCTCATTTCAAGCCAAAAGGAGGGTCACTGAAATGGCAAAGCCACCTTTGCAGTCAAAAAGTTGGACGTTTTCCTTGTTGAGAACACAGGTAAAAATTAAACTCCTCCAATGTAAATTTTAGAACCTTCAAAGGAATAGGTAATGATTAATTAAGCAAATGAAGCTGTAATCAGTTTTTGCACGAAAGCATTCTGATAATCAGGTGTGATGACAGTTTCCATGTGCAGTTTAGTTACAGTTAAAACTTCAATGGACACAAACAAAAATACCTTGAAAACAGAGGGTTAATATCCTAGAGGCAAGATTGTGTAAAAAAACCCAACTTAAATCTACTGTTACCTGTGCAGTGAAATAGTTTAAAATTTAAGTGCATGTCTTTCTTGCTGTGAGTGCAAACACCAGTAAACCAGCCACACAAAATCCACGAGTTAAGGTACAAAAGAGTTGGTAGCTTTCAACAGCCAAAAAAATCTGAGATCACAATCCAACTATGTATATAAACCAAAAAGATCTTTTCATCAGGCCAACAGAGATCCACTTTCTTGCCATTTACAAACATGGACTCAAACCTCATCTGTTTCCATTTTCATGAAGGCTTTGTAATCCACAGAGCAGAAGTCAGAAAATGTTCACCTAAATGTCATTTCACCCGCTGTATAAGATGGACCAAGACATTTTAAAATTACACAGTTAGGAGTAGAGAAAGCATTGCTTAATCACCTCTGAGTGTCTGAGTTACCCAAGATAAATGCCAACATATATGTTATCTCGGGTAATGCAGTCACCGACAAGAGCCACAGCTACAGAGCCTTGTGCTGACTGATTTTAAAGAATGCAAAAGCCTGGCCTTGCTGGGGGAGAACTTCAGCCACACCCCCTAAGATGTGCCCACAGGGAGTCTTTGCTTGAGCTTCTGAGTGCTTCCATACTCATTTTCCCCAGTCAGATGGTACAATCCTTGTTATAGCAAAATGTGACAGATGGTCATCACAGTGAAAACATTCATTCTCATTCCTGTCCAGTTGTGATTCCACAGTACTGACTCATGGACATTCACGTAAATTAAACCTTCTGTATCTGTAACTGAAAATTACTCTCAGTGACAGACACAGCTTAGGGGGGGGGGAAAAAGGCAGTTTGATCTTTGAGAGATATATATATAAATATGAGCAAATTTACTGCATATGTAAGAAGGGTCCATAACCTTAAATTTCTCTACCTGGAGGATCTTGACAAATATAGCAGGTATATTTCTCAGGTACATTATCTTCCAGTAAACCCATACAGACTCCATGCTGCCAGCACAGACACTCTTCACACTGTTCAAAGTCAAGAAGTGCATGTTAACAGAAATGAACGCTGGGAGCAAAAGACATCGATTAAGAGACAGAGATCTACACGTTTTAAGACAAAACAGTGTATTAAGACCCACACCCCACCTTCCAGCAACAAGCAAACACATTAAAGAATCAGACTACAATAAAATCTGAGCCCACCCCACACATTTTTCATGCGTATTTCTGGAGAATGACAATTGGAAAGTGAAAGTAGATTTCCTGAAAGGTACAGAAACATTCCCTTTGAAGATGAAAATCTTTCACAAGATGCATGTGCACACAACCAGGACAGCAACACCAAGCAATCAAAATTTTTCCAGTAAAACAGACCCATTTTTCTGAATTAAAAAGCTTTCCCCTCACACAGTAAACTACATTCAAGTACAAAATCCCAGGGACATTTATGTCACACAGGACTAACCAGTATTATGGTTTAATGATTCCTGTATCTCTAACATTTTATCCATTTCAAAGGTAGCTCTACTAACACAAACCTGCAGTGCAGATACAGCTGTACCAGCTTTACAAGCTTCTGACACGCTGCTGAGGAGGGGGTGGGGGTGGGGGGGGGCATCATACTGGCAAAGACTGAACATAGTTTGGATCTATTTAGCACAGTTACACTATTGATAATGCAATCACCGTTCTTAAAGCCACTGTTCTTAAACAGTTCTAAAGCAGGAAAAACCCTCTATATTCACTTGTTCAGTGTGTGTAATTTTCTCCCCCCTCCCCTATTTTAACAAGAGACAAAATTCACCTGCAGCCCACAGACCACTGAAACATAGAAGGAAACCCCACACATTAAGAAAATTTTGATTTGAAACAGTGATGTCAGTTCAGAATTACTATTTTCCCAAGCAGCAAGACGAGATCATACCCTTTATGTCTTAGAGCATAAGCCAAAAGGGTACTGCAGAGACCTCATCAACACTGGTGCAGGATTTCAGTCTGAGCTAAAACACACCCCAGCAGCAACTGCGAGCAATCTCAGCTGCTGCTCTTCACTGACCTACAAAGATGTCAATGTGCTAAACATCTCATCTGTGTTAAACACTTTTAATAATGCTCTTATCTGCTGCCCTTCCTCAAGCGAGGAGGGACAGAAAGGGACAACTAGGTTTTGAATCCTTCACTGCAGTGAGGGAGTGCTGTGGGTGTGCAGGAAATAGAAGCTCTGGGAAGAGAGAACGTAAAAGGTTAGAGAGAAAGAGGTTTCTGAAGGACGGGAACAAAAATGTTTTGCCTTACAAAATGCGTAAATAGTCCTAAAGCAATAAGGAGATATTTCCAAAAAGGCAGAGACACCACCCTTCTTTCACAAAGGTGATTATTAGAGCCAGAAAAAGGTGTTCTAAAACAAAGAAAATTAATTAAGATAAACAGACTGTGCTAAAAACAAGAAGGGAGCTCCTGGTTCTAGTTACACCCGCACCCCATAAATCATGCCACTAACACAGGGCTGCACCCTGTGATTTTCCCAGCGGTTTTGCCCAGAACTCTAGTGAAGCATCCCCACCTTTTTTAATTTTCCTCAATTGATATTTAAGTATGCACCCCATCAGGGCACAGGCCTGTCCCTTCCCCTGCAGGTTCTGCTGCACAGCATGGCTGGCCAGGCTCCAGGCTCCTGCTGGCACACACCCAGGCAGGAGTAGGGAGATTCCAAGCACACTAAGCAGGAAGTTTGGAAGAGGGGGAAAAAAACACGCAGCGCTGTGCAAAAACATTTAAATCCAAATTCAAGTAACAACAGAAATAACTGAAGACAAAGGACATGTATTTAAAGCAGTTTTTCATCCGCCAGAACAAAAATATCCTAAGTCCATTTCACATCCAGCACCGAGACCACCAAATCCAGCCCCAGAATTCTCTGCATTGTACACCAACACACCAAAATAGGTATATAAACAAAAAGAAGGGAGAGAAACAGTCTGCCTGGACTTTTTTGGGCCTCACCATCAAAAGGGAGTACTGTGCCTCCAGAAGGAACACAGGGCAGTGCCACTCGGCTGCTTTACACAAGCACCAGAAATGAAATCTACTAATGTCCTGCCCTGATCAACAAAAATACTGGACTTTTATATTTCTTTTTCCAGATTTAACTTCTACTAACTGAAGCAGGTACTTCTATAATGCAAGCTCAGATTTCTGCACCCTGATGCAATAAAAGACATTCTTAATGCAGAAATTGCTCAAGACAATTAATTAAGGTCAGGATGAAGAAAGTTTTTTATTAAATCTCTAAGCTGAATTTAGGGGGGTGTCTGTTATTAGTTTAAATACCTAAATGGAACCAATTCCCCTTTTAACTGTGTGTAAGTTTCATTAAACCTTAATGGTGCCTAGTCTTTCAGGGAAAATAAAAGGTACCGCTTGTGTTTAAAATTATTTCTAAATTTGGCACATTCATGGAAATGAGCACAAAGAGAAAATGACTTTCCATTCTCTCTCTTGTAAGAGAGGAGGGGATACATGTATCCTGGGAAAGAACCTTCAGCCCCATGCATGAAGAAGCTGCCCTGGGCCCCTAATTCTGGAGTGGAGTCCAGGCAGAGGGGTACACAACCTGCTCGAGTAGGTACCCCCAGGTGCCAGCACACTTCAGTCAGAACAATAAAGCATGGAGAAAAGCGCAAAGAAGGACAATATTCTTCTAGAACCCCAGACCCTGAGCAAAGTGACCTATCTTCAGAAAGAAAGAACTAATCTAAATCCAAGTTCTTCAGGGCAGACAGCTCTCAGGTAATTTTTCAAGTGTCACATTGAAGTCTGAGTAGGAAACAGGGAATAAGTCTTTCCTAATTATAAAGTTATGACAACTACAACAGATTCTCACTCTACAAAGCCAAAGTGAAGTGTCAATCTTGGCACTCCACCTCTGAAAAGCCGAAAATAGGTTCCCCCTTGTGATCATTCTACAGTTGTATAACATAGCAGCTTTGCTTTGTATTAATGCTCTGTTCTTAAAGACCAAACTCGGGCATTTCTACATCAAGAAACAACCCAGACTGTTTGAAATACTCTCCCCAAAAATACAGGCTGACAGAAAGCCGTGGGGAGCACAGCATTTGGTTCCCTAAGCAAACCACCTAACCTACACCCCCATCTCACCCCCACAAAATATGGTGACCAGCTCCTTGCTTCCCAACTGCTATTGCCTCAATCCCCAGAACAAATGCAGGCACTCACCATGCTGTCCATCTGCATCTCTTTTTCACAGAGTAGTAACCTGCTCTCCCAGCCAATTCTTTCATAAACCAGATGAAGTGTTTAGAACTCTGCAAGATCCTCAAAAAACCCCCCAAACTAGTTCAACCTAGAAAGCCAATCTTAGAAACAGGCCATGAAACATAACAGGAAAGCTATCCACAGGCTGTGTCCTGAGCCCGCTGACAGTTCCCCACATTCTGCAAATCCCAACCTAGTGTTTTAACTTATTTTTGCCAGAGAATTATAGTCCAGGCTATCTCTGTGTTTTAAAGTCATCTCCTCAGAGCACTCCTCCTGTACACTCAGATGCTGTTTATCTCATTCTGACCTCTGCAGATCACTGCACCCTCTGCTACCAAAGCACCAGGTACCTTTTGCCCTGCATGTCAGGATCCAACACTAACACAAAGTGTGCATCAAAGTGAGTTCACCACTGAGCGAAAAAACCTCCATGAAATAGCAGGGAAGGCCAAGTCAGCTGTTACACTTCACTGTTAAGGACAGACATCAAGCTGAGCTGCATTAGCCAGCACTACTCAAAGGTGTTTTAAATTAGGCTATTGACTTTTAGGGCAAAAAAGGTATTTCTACTGTTCTGTTGGCAGAAGTCAAGAATTCTTCACACTACAATTTGAACAGCACTCCCTCTGTTCACCTTAGCAGGTTTCTGCCTCCATTCAAGCAAAGTCCACCAAAATACCAGCAGTGGCCGTGAAGCAAGTTTAGCTCAGCTTCTGTCTTGCCTCCTAGTTCTGAACCACAAAAGAGAAATGCAGTTCACAGGAACGTGCCAGGAATTACAGCAATAGGGGGTCTCAAAGGAGATTGCAAGCCTCATAAAAATTAGCAACAATGCCTGGGAAAGTGCATTCAAAGGCTGCAGATGAGGACTGAGGTTCATGTGGCAGAAAAACATTTCCAAATTTAGTGTCATGCCGTATCCTTTCACAAATACATCTCAAAAGAATGCAATAAGGATCTGAAAAGTTACACTAATGACACTTGGAATTGGAGGTCGCAACAAGGAAAAGGTGATCAAGATAGGAAGGGTGGAAGTCTCTTTAAAAAACAAACAAACAACAAAAACAAAACAAAAATCCCCAACTAATTTCTTCAGAAAATTCCTTTCTTTAGAAAGGCAACCATGAAAAGGTCATCCTCTTGGTTCAAGAGTATCACACACTTAAGCCCCTGCATATGCTTATTCTGAAACTTATGGGGAATTACCAATGGGGACCAGCTCATGTAAGAAGCAATGGCAAAATTAATTAGAGCAAAAAACATCATGAAGTTGAATTGGTCTGTTTCACTTGACTATCTGAATCTAATAGGAACTGGGTGTGATGGTTCAGAACAGCTGTGTACGGAATTATTTCCTGACAATTTACAAGCATCTCAAAAAGTAAAAGTAAACAGGCAGGGCACTTCCAAAGAGGTTTTTATCAACAGTTTTAAGCAGAAGAGATAATAGAAGCTGCTCTGAGGTTTCTGTGAAGCTGGTTTAAAAATAGCACATGTATGTGGAATGGACAGATGGCCTTGTGCAGATTAGGAAACTCAGAATCTGCAAACTACTGCAGAATGGACAAATGCAGCTCTGCTGCAAAGCAAAACATTCACATAATGACTATTATTGTTTTGTTCAGCCTATCTGGAGAATTGTACATTTAAGTCAAGCTTCTTGCCAGGAAGAAAAAAAACCATGCTTTTCCTCTGACACCTTCCACTGTATGCACTGAAATGTGCATTTACCCTCCCATTCATACCTGAATCATGAAGTCATTTTCTTCTTTTACTTCACAAACGCACCGAACAATCTCAAAATCACTTTCTTCAACTTCTTCATCAGGGTTGGTGGTTACATCAACATCCTGACTGCAGTCATCGTCACTCCAAAGCAAGCTATCCATAGATGACTCACTCAGGGTGTCATCCTCTGTACAAGAAGTATTTATGTAAAATCCTAAGTGATTACAAAAGAGGTCAAACAACCCTCAAGATCTCATCCCCAGTATGCAGACATACACTCCTAACAGCGTGCGTTCACACTGTCATTTAAGGAACATCACAATCGAAGTTTATTGAAGTTTACTACATAATGAAGTTTCATACTCTTGTTAATATGTCCTTCAAAATATTCCAACTTAACAGCTTCTGTCATTAAAGCTGTAATCTCAGCACACAGTGTCTCAAACCAAAGGCACAAAGTCTCTTTAGACAAGTAAGTAAAATAAACAAAACCAGGCTTGTACATTCAAATAGGATTCGTATTAGTTGCTGCAATTTGTACAGAAATGTTACTTGGCTCTTTTAGTGTGGAGGTCCCAAGAAGAGGCAAGAGGGTTCTGTTTTATGACCCATTCAATCTCACAAAGTGATGTCACCATGACAGAACTATTGAGTCCAACACGGAATTTAATCCTGCTTCAGAAATTATTATTTTCGTTTAGCCTTCTCTTTAGGATACATTTATCAACTGATGGGCAGTGCATTGCCCAAGGTATTGTTCCAGAACACATTCATGCTGCTTAACCACAGCATTAATGCATCTCTGGATTGAACAAAACTGTCAAGAAAATCTTCACTGAAACAGCAGGTTAAAGTGAAATTCTTACCTCAAAAATATTAATCAATGTCTGCATCTTCCTTGGGGATAAAATGGGAGGGTTGAAGGAAGAAGACAAGGATTTTAATTATTTGAAAATGATCTAATGAGTTGGAGGGGAGTGCAGGGTAAAAATTTCAGTCACTCTTAAGTAAGATTGTGAGGTCTTACCTACAACGGACAGAACTATTTTCATCACTTAGCTCACAGAATCACAGAACGCAAAACCAGAACCACCAATCTGTGGTATAAACTAGATCTTTTGGAGAAACATCTGTTCTCAAAGTAAAGGGGATGAGAAGCCAGTGCAATAGTTTAAATTCATGGTTAAAAGTTCTATTCCACCTCTGAGCTAGGACACTGCTGAAGTACTCTGGAAGTGACAGGTTCGGCACACTGCACTTCCACATTACACATTTCACTTCAACTTCTGCAGATGCAAAAAGCAGCAAAGCAATTGTGAAAAGGACAAAATGAAACCATTTCCAATATTTCCCACCCCGTTCAATGTCTATGAACTGATCAAAAGAAGTCTGAGCAACTGATGGCCAAGTTCCTAAAGCGTTCCATGGTTGATATACTCTGCAAACACAACTGCTCAGACTTGCAGAACGTGTTCCAGGACATTACCACCAAATGCACTTCAGTAGTTTTTAATGCTTCCTGTTTTGCCTATATAGTGGAATTCATTGAAGTTAATTTTTACTTTTGCCTAGTGGCAAACAATGAAAATTGTGTCCCAAACAAAACAATAATGAATTTAAGATTCTTGTGTATAATCAAGCTGTCATACATTTCCTATTTCCTTAAAATCTGTGAGCTTTAAGAACAAGAACAAAATGTTGTCTTTTTTATTGTACCAACTTGTGACACTAAATAGCAGTATGGACCAAGCTATTGAGAATTATGAAAGCAGCCACATTTTTATGAGCTCTGTGCATGAAGTACTGTGAAGACACCAATAAACATCTACTCCCATAAAGAGCTTCTCATAATGAAGCTCAAGAAGTCATTATAACCACATATCACAGTGTGTCTGCACAACTACACATCATCAACACCCAGTGGCCTCTCAAACACACCACATACTGTAGCAAGCTTGCATAGCACCTATTTTTAACTCTCAAGGAGTTCTTACTTTGCAGAAACCTTCGGATATATGAAAAATTTAATTATGAAGTTTGAACATGGTTTTTTTAGAGTTAATAAGGTGCTGCAAAAAATGCAAAATTAATTTGATTTTTAAAATGAGGGCAACAATCTTAAAGTGTGTATGAAGGTAAAGTCAAAGCAAAAAGCAACATCAGACTCTAGCAAACAAACTGGGTCCAGCTTCGTCAGGCAGGGGCAAGGAAACACAGTGCTGTGTAAGAATAACCAAATTTACATCACGAGAACCAGTTTTCAAGTATGTTAGTGCAGATCACATATCTACCAGTAAGGAAAGGCAGAACCAGTAAGCCAGAGAGGAGAGTCATCTCACCATTTGCTTTTGATTTTCCCCTGTGCTGTCCGGAATCAGCACAGTGCAGCGGTGTGCTCGGGTGGGCAGATGATTTATTGGAAGAAACAGACTTTGTCACAACTGATTTTTCAGGAGAAAGCTCCTGTGAGACATCTGTGTTTTCCCCAATGCTGGAATACCCTGCAAAGTTTGAAGAAGTGTCAATGTTAGAAATCTGTGGTCAAGAAAAGCCGACAGAAGAAGCAGCTCCACGCATGCCCACAGTGGGCACATCTAATTCCATGAGTGGGTCCCCAGTTGATATGCTGGGGCTCCAGGACTGCACGATGCTGCGGCAGAAAGCTGTGCAAGGAGGTTACGGTCTGAACCAGAACATCTCATGCTGCTCAGTCACTGTTCACTGCTGCCAGCAGCGAGAAAGGTTTCAGTGACCAGCCTTTTGAGCCCAGCTGTTCCTCAGGGTGAGCAGGTGCACAAATGCTTTTGTTCACATGCACTTCCACACAAGCACTGCTGGCTGGAGACCTCCCCCTCACACAGGCCACACACATTCCCTAACCTCAGACTTCAGAGGGGACACAGAAAGTACTCTTGATTTCCTAGTGTATGTATAGAACAGGATGCACGGGTGGAAAAGCCCAGACTAGGAGTGTGTGGAGAAAACCCCTTGAATGGTCCCTCTGTGAGGTCCCCCCATCTGCCATGGCCTACACTGGCTATAAACCAAGGTTTGCTGTGGTTACAAACAGCACCCTCCAGTTACCTGGAGAAAATCCTCACAGTTGCTGGACTCAACAACCATAATAGCAACATCAAAACAAGGCAGGCAACACCTTAAAACCCAAGGGTACACTGATGAGCAGCTCAAGGGCACTATTTGTGCATAAATTTACGAATTGTATTTTGCAGATTATAATTATACCTTCAGACACTCATTACAGTTATTTGTTTCAGAGAATCATTTGATTCTGAGTCAGTTGGCTATGGTTCTGCCCATCCACTCAATAGCTTGCCCTATTTCCTCATGGCAGCAGAGAAGGTAATTTCTTTCCATTCAGAAACTCCTCCTGAAGGAGATCTAGTTCCACAAATTACACCTGGCAGGCTGGAGTGTGCCTAACCAGCGACCCCACACACCCATCCATGGCACACAAAGTTGCCACACTTGATCCTCCAACATTTCACCAAAGGAATCTTTCAGAATCAGCTGCATTTTCAGCAGAGAAAGATCCATTAGCACTAACATCTGGGCGTGCACATGGAGTTCAAAGTGTGCAGTGGCCCACGGAAAGCATTCCCAGGCCGCTGCAGATGAAACCAACAGCTACAACAGCCATTTTACTGTAGTGACACAGCACATTATGAGACATGACAGAGGGACACAGCTCGAGTATAGACTTTAAACCAGGTCTTTACTTAATCTCTCCAGAAGAGACACTTGCTCTTTAAGAAAGAAATTTAGGCTGTGACAGGTTTAATAGGGCTAATTGTCACAGGCTCTGAAATCCCACCTTAAGTGAAGATATAAGAAATAACAAGGTCAATAGCACAAAAAGAGGACTCAGTGTTCCCAAACTCCACCATTCACACAGGAGCCCCAAAACTAACTCACATCACTGAGAACATCCTGTACACAGGGCACCTGGTAACAAGTCAAGGGGATCTGCACCCTCTTACCTGGGCAAAGCTCGCACAGAAACACAGCTGGTGAAGGAAAAGCCAGACTTACACACTGCCACACCCGTTCAGCAGTGCCAGCATGCTGTGCCATTACAAGCACTTCTACAAGCTGCCATCCGGCATTAATGATGAAGCTCAACCAGCAAGTACATTATCTTGCCAGTCACAATTTAAAATTAACCAGTTAATAAAATCAGAGCTAAGAGATTGGTGAAGAAAGCAGCCTGCTCTTAAGTGAGCTAAACTGGGTAACAAAATAACAGAGCCACTTTCATCTATAGAAGAAAAATAAGCTTTACCAGGCTTAGATCTCTTTTTCTTTTTTTTCTTTTTCTTTGACTTGGATCTTCCATAGTCTTTGGATTTTCTTTCTTTGTTCTTCTCATGTTCTTTAACCCCTAAAATCAGACAATACTGCAAGTTAGCTTTTAAATATATACACTCACTTATTCTACTTATTAATTTTCTTAAAGACCTCCACAATTTCTTTGGACAATCAAGGCCAGTTCACTGCAAAAAAACAAAGAAAATTTATTTGTAAGAATTCCCAGCATCTCACAGGGATGCAAGGAAGTCCTGACATTTTATTCTTTCAGAAGGGCAAAGAGAGACTAACTGAGCTTAACAGAGGCAGGAAAATTTTCCTTCCTTTCCTCTGGGAACTGAAATTCAAATGGTCACATTGCTGGATTTAAGATATCCAAGAGCACAAGAGCCTCAGTCACTGTCAGTATATCCACCATAAATATGACAGATATTGTCACTTTGTTCCACACTTTTCCCCCTTGAGGTTACCCCCATGTGTTAAAATCGGGGGGAAAAAAAAAAAAAAAAAAAAATTATAAGTATTTGCGAATTTCTGTGTACAGCTATCTTCTGAAGTGCACACCACACTTCATGCATGCTCCCTGAAAAAAAAAAAAAAATCTGCAAAAAAACAAGTATTCAAGGATTATCCCAGGGTCTTCCAAACACCATGGACTGCAGAATCTCGTTGTCTCAAAGTGTTTCTCATAAGCACTCTGAAGTGTAATGAATTCTTACTGACACAAGACCAGATACAGAGACTGTCTAGGTTAGGAGCATCCTCACAGATTCGTGTGATCAAACAGAAAGATAAGCTGCCTTATATAATCCTAAAAATTAAGCACAAAATAACTACATTTTTAAAAGCTTTTGGTTGTTGGGTTTCCCCCCCACCCCCTGCCCCGCAAAAAAGTAAGACTTCAACTTCCTCGAACAGCAGAGGTTCATGAGGACCAGGATGAGTACTCATCATCCTTCACCACGTGAAGAAGTTCATTCTAAGTAAGCTTTAAATGCCATACTCTCAAATAAGACATGTCCCACTGAGCCAGAACACTGAGGAGACTGATTTCATTCAGGTCTTCCCACAAGGGAGGGCAGCAAAGCATGGCCAAGAAGGAGCAGAGGTGCTGGGCACTGCCTCACTGCTGTGATCCACACAGCAACACGCTGGCACACAGCCAGGGTGATGATCCCCGGGACACAGGTCAGCTGGTACAGATACAACAGTCTAAGTGCAGATTTCATCCGTGTTTTCCTCATCACCGTGACTCAAATTCTCACCATATATCTAAAGGAAAGTGGCAATGCAGCAAATCTGGAAGTATGCTAGAAATTATTTATTATTTATACACATATTAAATATATAAACATGTGTATTGTTTCTGTGCGTCTGTACACGCACACCCCTCCCATCCACTGTGTGCTGCCACCCACCTAGACTGTAGTAGATTTCAGTACAAACAGGCTTTACGCTATACCACTGAATAGTGAAAGTTGTGAAGCCCTCCAGAGATGTCTAGTAGCAACTGTTGACTACCAGAAGTAAACAAATGCTATTAAAAAAACCCCAAAACACCCCTACAAAATAAAACACCCAAGGTCATCATGCCCCATGCCCATCGCCCCTCCCTTTAAGGTTTAGGTACCTCAATTATGTACAGAATTATTTAAAATATTTAATGCTTTGGACAACTAAGAGTTTAACAGAATTAAGACTCATATATCAAACAGTAAAAATAAGCAATAACCTTTTCATGCCCTTTAATACTTCAGATGCTTTTTACATCTTAAAAATATTACCCACTGACTAGGAAGAATAAACCCCTACACAGATGGCAAGAAATGTTACCAAGTGACAGTGAAAAAAACACTGCTTACATTTTATACTGTACATTTATACACAATTACTCTTTCTAAAAGAAGGTAGACAGAACACATGCTATCAATGTTATCAGTTCCTTACAATGCTTAAAACTTTCCCAAGAGTTTCCCAAGTTTAGCTTTCCATGTTAAACCCAAAGCCGTACCATGTTCCACTCTTTCCCGAGGCCTCCGCAGTGCTCTCGCTATGTGGTTCCTGGTTTGGTCTCTAACAGAATGTCGGTGACTATTTAATGCACTTACAGGAGTTGAAGTTCTTCTCTTTTCTATTTTTTCATCTCTATATGAGGTACTCCTGAGGGCTATGTGTAGAGGAGCATCTACAAAGAGAACAAAGACCAAGTCCAAGCTTTAAATACTTTCAAAAGTCAGTCCACTTCACCAGCAGCGGCTCTGGCAGTCCATGTGGAGCGTTTCTGATCAGACACTGCTCAGCTCAGTCCTAGCTCTGAAAGGCTGAAACCTCCAATGCTTTTGTTGGGTTTGCCTGAGGGGTTTTTTCACTTCAAAAAGAAACAGTGGATGCACATGCACTCCCCAAAGCTCTATCCTGCCAGAAATACTGCAGCTTTGAAGAAAAATGCAAAGAGAAACAGTTCAGTTTGGCAGAGATACGAGTCTGGTAATTTTTGTTAGTTTCTCCAAGAGAAAAGGTGCCCTGTTGGTTTAATTAGAGGAACCATAGCCTGTCCTCAAGTGTGCTTTGTAAGAAGGCATACAGAAGTGGCACAAAGCATCTCTGCACATATAAGGAAGAGCAGTTTTTAAACACATACCACTGAAACAACAGTGTCTTAACCAAGAGTGAGATGGAAGAATTCATAAAAATCACAAGATACTGAAATGGCTCCTCCACCTGAGATTCCATTTATTATTTTAGTCAGATCAGTTTCCTTCTCCTAATTACAGGAAAGAAAGACTCCTGGACATGGAAGATGAGTGGTGACAGTGGTAAAAGCTAAGGCAGCAAGGCAGGCAGTACAGCAGACTGAACAAGGCCAGGACACTGACATTTTGGAGCATGATATTAAGTACCTCGGTCAATGAGACCCAGTAGCCAAGGTGACAGCTTGCTGACTTTCATCAAGAATATCCAATTCTATCATCACAAGCATCTCAAAAGTTCAGTGATAAGGCAACTCCCTTCTTCCCTGAAGATTAACATGCCACTTGGACATCTCTAATTAAGAAGTTCTGAACAGAACCTGAAAGTGACTGAAAGCAGAAGGCAGAGTCCCAGAGAACATACTTAGGAGAAGAAATGCTATCAAGTATGCTGCCCTGCTCAATGCTTCAAGTTGAAGCAATAACAAGGCACACTGCAGAGTGTTCATAATCAAGTGAATCTCTTCAGGGAAAAGAAACTCCAAGATGCAGGAATCTGAAGGCCATCAGATGACATTTTCCCTGGTCCTCTCACTCTGAAGTTGCATTAAAACACAAGGGGCGGGGGCGGGGGGGGGGCAGGGTGGAAGGAAAAAAAAAGAACAGGAGCCATCTGTACCCATGTCTGTAACCAAACTGTTACCTTCCAGTCACCTGCCCTAGTGGTTTACAGCAGCCACAAAAGGCAGGAATTAACCAAAATCCCAGCTTCCACACAAGACTCTCTAAAAGGTGCCCTTTGTCCAGTCAGGCAAATCATTGGTGCCTTTTGCTGGGCACTTATTTACCTCAAAAGCTGCAAGACTGTAGAAAGGAACAGGTTTTGTGAAGGAAGAATTACCAATTACCAAAACCAAATCACCAGTCTTATCAATCCTTGATAAGACAACACACCACAGTATGTGTCTGACCTTCCATTTGCAACATGATTAACTTCTTTTGCAGGAGTAAGTATAAAGAGGTTTTGTGGCTGGTTTTTTGTTTCTTTGGGGGGTTTTTTGTGCCATTTCTGTTCGCTTGTTTGTTTTTAAGCAGAGTCTATTTTTGTAGGACTCCCTGCTAATGGAATTTGCTCTTCAGAGGACTTGCACGACTAAGGGTTGAACAAGACATCATCAGTTCAGAGAGAGAAAACTTTTTCCTGTTGTTACACAGTAGCTGAGAAATAAGATCCAAGTACTTATTAACCCCTTTGAGAACACCAGTGCCCTAACAAACTGTCTGAAATGCAGTTTGTTGCAGCATAGGGTGAGAAGTCATATAAACAGGCCTTTCTCCAGCTTTCCTGATTGTCTACTACTCTGCAACAACTTATCTGTAAAAATATTTACAGAACACCATCTCAGAGAAACCCAAAATTACAACACAAAAACCCACACAAACCAGACAACCTTCATTTAAGGCCTCCTAACTTTCCCCACTCCCAACAGCTCAACTCAGTTTCATGATTTAACATTTAAGGATCCCACGGCCACCTTGATGCCACCAGTCTTTGAAAAAGCACAAGGCTTCCTCTGGGCTGAGACCAGAGCACACAGGCTCCTGGTGGAACAAAACTGTATTGCATGTCCATTGGGGTTTCTTTAGCTTTCTAAGACTACATTTAAAGGAGATTTTTTGCCAAGAATATGTCCTGTCTTTTATGACACACAGGTAAATACATTTCTGTAAGATATTTCAGCCACCTGTAACACTGTCCTGGGGGTGGTCAATGGACTCTACCATACGCTGGATGTATTTTTCTTCAATAACTGACACAAACATCTCAGGTTTTGAAACACCTTTGTTCCATTGATAGAAAAGTTTAGAGGGTCGACAACACCTTTGAGCACTCTGAAATGTATTTCATGATTTATGATTAAATTTGAGAAGATAAAAACCCTGGAAATTTATCCTGAACTTCTGGGACAGCAAACATCAAAACTGATGCCATGGAGATCCAGACTTTGCACAAACCTTCCACTCTTAAGTGTCCTTCTTCCTCCTATTTGCAAGTATAACTCAGGCCAATTTATAAAATTATCCCCTAAAAGAACAAAGGGCAGTTATTTGTAACAACCACAACCAAGACCTTGGATTTAGGCATATGGCTTTAAAGCTTGCACATCCCCCCCATTTTGCATTAGTACCACCTGCAGAGTATGCCACCTGTTTTTCCATCCTCTGAACTCCCTTCACTCTCCAGGTTTCCTTCTCCTCTGTCTCCACCCACTCACAAGTCACCTGAATTGCGAGGCTGTAGTAACAGCAGAACCACACTCACAGAGGCTCCTATTAGGAGTGCACAGGAGACCTCCATGTGTTTCCTAAAGCTGTCTATGCAGGCCCCATGAAGACACCTGCACCTGTGTCCCACCTCAGGGAAACCAAAAAAAGGCAAAAAAGCCTCCTGACATCCTGGGCAGTGACACCTGCACAGTTCTTGAACAGTGATATTGTGATTAAACCACCCCCCAACACAGATTAATCAGATAACACTAAATACAGCTAACAGGAACAGGAGACACATTCACAAGAGACTGCAGATAAGGAGGCTTGCTAATTAACTGCCCCCAGCCTTCTTCCACAGAACTGTTTCAGGCCTCCCTCCCCTAAGCCTGGAAGAAGTATCCTCTTCCATATGAAGAGCTGATCCACAAGCAGTGAAGGATCTTAGAAACCAACAAATACAGAGCTGAGATATGAAACCACCTCAGTCATGCAGAAACCACACGGACAGAGCTTTGGAGAACCAAGGCTTGGTGACAGGTGTCTCCTGGAACACTGATGTCCAGCCCCAGGTAAGAAGGTAACTCAGCATTCACAGGAAGCAGAGACTGCATTCCCAAGTGCTGTGAATCAGTACTCACCATCCACAGCTGTGAGATCATTTGCTGAGAGTATCTAGCAATGTTTTCCAAGAACTGAAAGACCAGGGACCATCCTGACTGACAGCCACCCCCACAAACCAAAGGCAGTGTTGTCAAGGTAAGCCAGTGACTACCAGCAATTCTGCAGAACAAGGAGGGTGCTAATGCAGATCTTCAACTGCTGCCAGGAAAAGCCCTGTGTTTGTAGATCATCATGCACATCCCACTGCCTAGCAAAGAGGCAGCCTGAATTCAGAGGAAACAGGAAAATCCCCCAAAGGATCAACCTGATAATCACTCCACCACAGGCCAGAGGTTTACCTGGAACAGCTACCAGTAACAACCAGATGGCCGAGATGTTTAAGCTGTCAAAGCAAGTTTGCCAACACTATCCATGCATGATTCAGATCTCGTAAGTAACACAAGAAAGGACAAAGCCCCTCTTTTCTTCACATGCATTAAGTAATTTATGCACTAACAGGACATACTGTAATTAACTTTGAGTGGGCAGAATTTTCTAACAATGAAGTTATGAAAAAAATTTAAACCTACTAACAAAACACGTTTTCCTCCTTTAAGTGCCTTTTATGGACTCCACAGTAGGGACAGATTTTCTACAGTCTCCAAGCTACAAATTTGCAGATCTGTTCCTTTCTTTTCTTCCTCATGGCAAGGAACACAGCAGAGCCAAGACTGGCATCAGTGTGCTAGACCAAGGCTACCGTTACATACCCACACACCAGACTGGAGCCTGGTACTGTACAGCGTTTTCCAAGTCCCAAAACTGAGTTTAGCTTCCATTAGGAGCAAAACCCCTCAGAGGAGCTCAACAATGTCCTAGGAGCAAATGGGTATCAACTGATGAGGTCCCTGTCAGCACAACAACTGTGCCAAGGGCAGTGCCAGGTGTCTCAGCACTACCAAGGGGTTATTAAGAGCATTAAGACCACATCAGTCACCTATGATGGCACTTACTTGCACACATTATCAACTCCCCTCCTTGTTCACATCTAATGACGTTTCAGTTTCCTGAGAAATCTCCAATACTTCGCAAGTATAGTCTCACCAAGGTACCCCATGTCGTACATCAGCTGTGCAAGCACTCAAATCTTGACTTTCAGATTTGAGAAAACACGTTCAACACAAAGGCATGAACTGTATTTTGCTGAACCTCAAAATGAAGAGATTTTACTAAAAAATGAAAGCCACCAATTCAGAAAAACCTCAGAGTTGAGATGTTCAAATTATGAATTGCAGGTAGAAAGAACAAAATGAAGCTATTTCATGTCTTATGCCCTTGGAGTGGTCTAGGTCAGGAATCAGCAATCTTGATTAAGAATTACACTTTGCAGGCACTTTACATAAAATAACATGGACAAAAGGAGAAAACTGGTACCTTCAGAGAACGTTGTTTACAGTAAGTGTCTGTAGGGCACAAGCCACAGTATGTGATGACATACTCCAACAGTAACCTAAGGGGTTCAGCAGCAAAAGAGAAGGGACCGCGCAAAGAAAAAAACCTGTCTTAAGACTAATGCATATGGGCATGGAATCCGGTTCTACTCCATTTTTTTATTACAGCAATCAACAAGTAACAAACTGACAAAAATTTTCACAGAGACTCCACCACATTCAATTTCCAAGTGATGCATCTGATAGAACATCTCAATTTGAACTGTCAAAAAACTTAAAACAACTCTTTTGTCCAAGACTGACATTGACAAGTCATCTGTGGCCCAGGCCCAAAAAGCCTCTTCTAAGCTTATGCCCCTACACACATTTGTACAATACACCTGAGAGCTGAGGGCAGAAATAGCTGCCTCTCCTGAAGCCCACGGGCACACAAAATCATGGCCTTCTTCTCTGTAAGAACAACTCTTTTTTGAAGACAAAACAGCAGCAACTTGTGGAGCTAAGTACTGCAATATGGGCATGGGGGAAGAGCTTCTTCATCACAATGATCCCGTATTTCCTGATTAATTAAGAGAAGGTTTTGCCTGAACACATCCCACGGCCATTAAGTCCTAGTCATTCTGTTCAGGCATATATCAAATACAAGCTGCAGGCAACAGTAGTTCCTGCCCCTCTGTTCAGAGTCACTACAGACCTCAGAGAGCTCTCTGTCAAATTTGCCACTGCAAAGGCAAGATCCTTCTTTGGAAAAAGGGAGAGACAAGGCAAATCAGTTCCACGTTAACCTTTCCAGTTCACTTAAGCTTTGATGTCAATGCCAAGTGGCACAACTTAAAGTTCAGATGTTGGTATTTCAGAGCCTCCACTTTCATGAAAAGGGATTATATTTAAATTGTTCCTTCTCACATCCCACAACATAGTCACTGCAGACTTCTTACATCCATCGTCTTTTTTGTGTGTTGAAATTCCCATTTTAAGCATTGCATGAAAAAGGTCTTGCTGCTGTTCTGAATACTGCACATTTTCCTAGAACTTTAGGAACAGTAAGTATTTTCACTTTAAATCAAGTAACAGACCATCCCTGCCATTTATTTACTTTATGTGTAGCAGAAACAGTCAGGAGTCCCAGAACCCTAAAATAAAACATGTGAGATAAGGATTTAAGTGTGACAAAGCAAGAGCATCGTCAAGCTTATGGAATAACAAGATTCACAATTTCTAAAATTTTACCTGTTAGAAATTCCCGTCTTTTCCTAAGCACTAAAATCAACCTCATAATACAGTGACGTACAAGAAAAGTACATTTGTACCAAAGGTAAAATGATTCAAATGTATTCTTGGAAAAGGAGAATTTTTGCTCACAAAAGGATTGTAAAGATAAAAAGTAGACCCACCACATACCAGACTGAACAATGGATTCAAAAGCCTTTACTCTAAGCAGTACAGCCTGAAAAGCCTTTGAAAAGGTGGCATAAACCTGTTCACTACACAAAGTTTTGTAGTAGCTATAAAGTTTTGCGTAGCAGACTTGGCTTCCTACATGTCCCATTAAGACAGAAGAACAGAACTTCAAATACAACACTTTAAGCTCATAAACCCCATTAACTCTGCTTTAGACTGTGGTACCACCACAACAAAAACTAGAGAAATAAAGAACACATGGAGTTAAAAACCAACAGCACTTAGTATCGGACGTATGATGTAAGTAATTTATGACATGACTGTTCCTCATCAAGAAAAAACCTTAGTGTAGCTTCACACCAGCAGGCTTTGACTGTGAAGGTGATGTGAGGACCTTCCAGCCCACCTTCCACCTTGATGTTCTGTTCACCAGCTGTCAGCACACCCCAGGGCCTGTGTGCAGTGAGATGCTGTGAAGTGGAAGTGATCCAGGTGAAAAGCATCCATCCACAAACGGGGAATGAGAGGGGTGAGGGCTTAAAATAAGGAAATAGTTACTCAACACCACAAGGAACTATGACAGGATAAGGCAACTGTGTGCACTTGGGAAAAATAACCGGAAGGATCAACATCTTGAGTCACTAGAAAGTGCATCTAAGACAATCACAGGAGAACAACTTCACAAAGCAAAATAATTATGGGGTTAGAGCTGAACAGAAGTCTGGTTATGGAAAAGCACATGGTATGCACAAAGCCTGCTGTGATCACTGTGCAGTTGCCAGCAGCCAGTCTGCAAACTGCTGGTCTCAGGTGTGTTCCTCAAGGCAGTACTTGGGTTCAGTTAAGCTGCATGCAGAGTACAATACGTGCAAGTCATCACATCCCAGTGCATTTAAAGAAAACTCTCTCCACCTAATCCAATCTTATGCCTTTGCAGGATTTAAAGTTAAAGAAGTATTTGGGGTTTACTGTTTAACAACAGTATGTGAAGTTACAATTATTCTTTTAGGAACAAGCAGTAGCAGCTCAAGTGAAAAATCGTTTTCTGGACTCATTAGGAAAAGCAGCCATGAAGCAAAGTAAGGTACGATACATTCTGCTGTGGTGAGCTGGTGCTCTGTGAGCAACTTGCAAGACTGTGAAATTCTTAAACAGAATATTAATGAAAGTTTGAATGCAAAGACAAAAGACGCCGGGGAATTCAGCAAGGAGAAAGCTGGATATTACAGAAGAGGCTCAATGAAAAGACAGAAGACATGACTAGTTTTAGGGACCCGCAGTATAAAGAGACATCAGTCCACAAGAGCAAAGTTTGGACAGATTATCAAAAATACCACTGCAGCTCACACTACACCTAGACTGCCACTCTGGTGTCATGCCAGGCACTGGGCAGAAAGTGCTTCAGAGAACGGGGGCGAAGAGAAGCGAACGTGATTTTGCACACTGCAAAGGTTGTAACTTTCACATTTGTTTTGGGGGCACTTGGGGGATTTTTTGCTAACCATTAAGTTTTTATTGCTTTTCATTATCCATCTGTTGTGTGAGAACATTTTCCAAGCACAGCTGAAACAATTGCATTTGTTAAATAGTAGGACTTTTCAGCCCACAGAACAGTAAATACTGCAGGAACTAGAACTGGATTTCTAGCAAGGCATGTAAAGACCAAGGAAGAAAGAGGACAGAACCGGAGTTATCCAGACTTTTTCCCTAATATAGAAAAGGACAGAAGCGTTCAATACTATTTGTGAAGCCAGGAGAAAAATAAAAACCAAGTCAGAAACTCAGGGAATTGTAGTTTTTGAAAAGGAACAGAGCAAATGAGCTGCTACAAACAACTAAGAGAAGCTGCATAGTGGGTTCTTTGCCAGAACATGATCGGTATTTCTAAGGAAGGGAATTTCTTCAGTATTGTTCTCTAAAACACCATGTTCACACATACTATGTTTCTTCTCCACATACAAAAATGCTAAGATGGAGCCCTAGAGAGACTTCAGCCCAAAATAAAATCAATTTCTGTTCTTTTCCACCTGTCCTGCCTGCTGTTGTTTAAAAAATACAAAGGAAGAGATCAGCACCATACTTACACAGTGACCCAGCTGTGGTCCGTCCTCTTTTTGACCTTTCTTGATTAGCTTTTTCAGAAGCCAAAGAAGCTCTGGTTTGAATATTTCTTTTTACAGGGTTCTGCTGTGACTCTGCAGCCTTCTCCACTCCATGAAAGTATTTCATGTGATAATGCAATAACTTGGCTTTGCGGAACGATTTTGAACAGTCCAAGAACTTGCATCTAAACTTGTGATCCTGGTCAACAGTTGCAGCTTTTTTTGATGCAAGAAAGTCTGTTCTCCTACAAGGTTTTGTTACTGTAAGAACAAAACAGATAAATTCCCCCATGCATGTGCTATATTTATCAAATGGTTTCCTAAACTTAAAACATAAAAAAAAAAAAAGTTAAGTAAGCATGCATTCAAACATATTAGCCATAAAATGCTAAAAATGTTAATGTTTTATCTGCCTTTAAAATCAATAGCTTTAAAGGGAAAACTCTGCCCTACACTGCTCTTAAAAACTGGTTGTCATGACACCAGTGTTTTTATGAGTAAGTTACTGTTAGAAAACAACATTTTGCTTCCCTGAATCCCTTACCCAACAGCTGATATCGGTGTATAGTGCTCCTACAGACAAAAGACTGAATCAACAGAGATAATGTCTTTAAGTCAGTGTTCCGTATTTAATTTCTTGTAACTATTCACACCTTTGGTGAAAGCACTTTTCAAGGAAAACAGTTCTGCTTCTCTGTTAATAAATTACTCTGCTTTCTGGGTCCCACCACCGAAGCCTGGCTATTTCCAAGGACAATGAAAGCAGTATGTCAGAAAACAACTTTCAAGTAAAACTGAAATTCATTTTAATTTTGAAGCAGCACAAAAATATGAAACTAAGCAAAAGAAAAACTCCCTGCATCTGTTACAAGGTGTCCCCGACAAGCTATAGTTAGTTACCTAGTTTCTCCAAAAAAAGCAATGAAACTCTTCAGGCTCAAATGGAACAACATTTTAAGGCACCTATTTTACAGAGCACTGCTGTGCAACCTAAGGCTGTACCTAAACAGACCTGGTAAACTCCTAGTTTTAACATTTCAGAAACATTTAATTCACGTTTTTGCTGAGAAACATACAAAAGAAACATTTTGAACTAAATCAGATTATGGCCACCAGTATCTGTTCTCCATACAACACAGGAGGGGTAAAAATTAGGAAACACTCAGATACAAAGAGCTCTATGAGATTACCCATCACCACTACACACACACACACAATCAAAAAAATCCCTCTCCAGCTACAGGACAATGGAAAAAAGGTGCCATTTCTAAGAAGCAGCTCCCAAATATAATTTCTCAATTTGCTTTGCCAGTACTGAAATATTATTTCCGTATTTACAAGTATTTTACACCTGTAGGATTAAGCAAGAAGCGTTTACAGGCAAAACCCAGACCAAGCAACAGTGACTGAAGGTATGCAGCACATGAACGAGAATTAGGGCGTTACATCAGAAGTAGCTGAAAACAAGAGACAAAAGGACCCAGAAACATTCCGAACAGGAGTAAGATTTTCTACAAGTGCACATATGCAGGAAGGCCTTGAAGGGAGTGTTAAAGGTAATGTCAACACAGTCCTGGGATAAACAACAAGGACAACTTGTTTACAAGCTTTCAGCATGCAGCAACAAAAACAGAGGCTTTGTCACAGTGCAGAGAGGCATCCTAGATAGCTGTACCTGAGGCACACTCAGCCTGTGATACTGTGCTCTGACACAGAAACAGAATGAACACAGAGGAAACACAAGTAATGGTACCATGGAGGCTGATGTACAGGCAAAGATTAAGCCGTAAGTACAGCAGGCTGGTTAAAGCAAAGAATACTTAGTGAATTTGCCTAAGGAAAGAGTACAAACACATTGCTTTTGAGTGTTTCACAGCAGTAATGACCAGGAGGAAGACACTGTGGCATGGTCATGCTAAGAAGGTACTGACAGACATATCAGTAAGACCAAAGCAAAGACAGACCACTGAATCACACTTGCAGAATGACTAAGTTTGCCAATATCACAATCGAACTGTACTTCAGACCATCAAAAGCTGCATTCGGAAAGAAAGAAAGTATTTCAGGGAGGCTCAATGGGTTTAGTGAAAGAAACCCAGAAAGGTTCTTCTGACTGGAAAGCTAAAAACTAGCATTCAGGACTATGAATGCTGAGAACTTGTTACTATTTAATAACTAACATGAAGATGGGAAAACTGCAGCAGAAGGGAGTAAAGGCGGCCAAAGACTAAGCAAAAAAACATCACAGGGATGACAAGGAAAACTGTTATACCATCACACAACTGTCAGGATGAGGCCCCGCATCCAAGCTCAGAGCACTTCCCCTGCACTGAGCTGGGCAAACCCTGGAGAAGACAGAGGGAAAATGGCTTCTAACTGAGCAGCTACAAGTTAGAAGAGAGGACGGGATCATGTTAGCTGAAGCTTAGAAATAAGAGACAAAGGTGTCAGGAAGGGAAAAGAAAGCAGACAACAAGCTTAATGCAACATGCAAAAAGAATGTATGCAGAGTAATAAAAATGCACACCATCTCACACCATTTTAAATTGCTTAATTTATTCCCATTGTTGCCATCTTAAATTATTCCCACCACCACCACCACATTTGGGGGCACTTTCCTTCTTTACAAGTAACACAGTAGAACTCCCTGTCACCTGCACACAGCAGGAGCTGACACCCAACTCCCCCACCCAGGGGAGCCTCCGGACAGTCCACCCCTCACAGTCTGAAAATCAGAAAACTCTGAAAATCACTTCCTACATCAGCACCCAAAGGGGCAGCAACCATCCTTATACACAGAAATATTGCTCACAAACATGGTACTAAAACTGGTTTCTATGGAAAGTTTTGCTGGATTATCTTCAGATTTTCAGGCACTTGAGCTTGATGTGGGTTTTCTCTGAGCACAGAGGAAAGTGAATGGTAAATTGACATTTGCTATTTCTTTTCTCTGTTTATAGCCAAAATTAAAACTCATCTGGCTTTCAGTTAGCCATTACAACATTAAGCACAGACACTCAAGATCCAACATCAGTGTCTCCTTTAACTTTCAAAAACATCCCTTCAGTGTTCCAGTCAGGAAACACTCTCGCTTTTCACAGGGCTGAATTATCTGAGGGTCGAGCTACGACCACGCTCAGCACTCAGTTCACAGTAAAATGTAGCATGAAGCTTCTGAGTCCACCAGAAATGTTCTTCCCCCACCACCAATTCTTTGTCTGACCTGCCTGCTGCTGGGACAGCAACATTTGACAGCAGCACACTAACCTTGACTGCAGGTCTGCGATCCTGCAGCATCTCCTGCCACACCCTGGTAAGCGATTCCAGAGAGCCAGCAGTGCACAGAACTCTTCCCATTTTCCCCCAGTCAAAGCTGGCCTTACTGCAGTTTCAAGCCACTAGATCTCCACACACAATTGCTTGTTAAACTGAGGAGACTTGCAGTCTCTATTTCCTGGTCTCCAAAGAAATACTATGTGAAGATCAAATTATTTCTTCACTTGCTGTGAAACTAAACACACTGAGGCTCTGGAGGACACATATTCTCTGGTGCATTATCTTCACAACTGTTTGTTACCATGACCTTTCTGACAGTTTTCACACTGTGCTCTGGACCACTTCTCACCACTGGGCCAGTGTCCTCACTAATTATTTATTTCTTTCAACTTATTTCTTCTGAAATCTTGTTTTCTCCTGAGCTCACCAAGTGTTCCTGTTCAGTTCAGCTCTCAAACTACATAAACTAGATTTCTTTCTTTATTTTCAAAACCCTCTTTCTTTCAAGATCTCAGTTGTGAAACAAAAACCATCTTGTTTAAAATTGCTCTTCTCAAACTGCTTTAGGTAAGGACACCTCCCAAGCATTTCCAGTGCATCCAGAATCCATACAAGGAGATGCCTGGTGTAAGAAATACATACAGCATCAACAATCACATACCATTACACATTTATAAAGTTGTGATTTTTTTGAGCTTGCTGTTGCAAGAACTACTCAAGACAGTATTCCCTATGACCCTCCACTCATTATTTTCTCCCGTGCTGGAACTGAATGGGTGTCAATGAAACCAGGTAAGTCTGTGCTGCACAAGAGGTGTGCTGGTGTGCAGTGCCCCACTGTGCACCCCCATGTACCTCTACAGGGGGCCAGGTGGGCTTCACCTGCACTTTGAGGTGGAACTAACACTGTTACCCGACTGTGGTGCCTCACTGTAGGGAGCTCAAAGTGAGCAAGGCAGGATGGACTCATTTACCTACCACATTATGAGGCTCAAAGTGACAACTTTTACCCTGCCTTAAAGGGATCAAAGCCTACCCAGGTGAGCTGCAGGAGAAACAGCAGCTCTCTCAAATGGATGCTTCTCCTTAACTCAAACCCAAAGCCTAGAACAACAAAATCGGAAAAACAGGTGTAAGTCTAAGGCAAATGGAATCCCTGATGCAAGTCTGCAAATAAAGATGTAAATTTAAGAGTGCTGGGAAATACAACTACAAACATGATAGCAGATCTGTGCAAACCAAAGGCAGCTCACCTTTAAAGTCCTCTCAGTTTGTTAGAGTAAACTCACTTCTAAACCTGTTCTCAGACACATGAAACAGAGCTTTAACTGGCTGCAATTAGTTCCCACCACACTGTCACCAGCTTTTTGGACAACAACTTAATTTAATTACACTCTCATCACCAGTTCTAGTCCCTTGCCCTTAGAGGCACCAAAAGCCAGCAGGACAGAATTTTTATCTTCTAGTACATGTAATTAATGAGAATTTTGTTGAAAAAAATTTAAAAAGGAGCTTAAAGTTTTGACAAACAATGCTGTATTGCCCTTTCAGACATAAACATTTTAAAACATCAAACTCATAAAAAGACTCCAGATTGTGTTTGCTGTTACGTCTGCAATGATCATGAATCTTAAATCATCTACCAACCAGTCACTGAAAAAACACCCTTTAAAAAGAACACTTTTGTCCTTAAAAATTCCTGATACTCAAATGTTATTAAAAAAATATATATATCATGTGCTTCCTATACATCATCATGCAAGGTAAAACTAGCACTACCAGGGTGCATGACTCACCAGTGCCAACACAATACTAACATACCACACTGAGGAAAATAAACTTTATTATTATTAACTTTATTATGTTTTGCAGTATTTTCCTGCTTTCCTAGGAATAGAATAAATTCCCACCAAGTGACTAGAATTAAAACCTACAGGCAAATGAAAAGGTTAGTCTTGGGTTACAATATTGCACTTGTTCTATGTATCAGAAGTTACTGTTTACCTGAACTTCCATGCTGCATTTTATGGGAATCTTGCATGCAATGAACACCCCCATTTCCCCCTGCACCACCTACTCCGACAATGTACTCTCTCCCTTCCCAAGCCCCAAAATCTCTTTAATACACATGGCAGGCTGAGTGCATAACAAACAGAACTGTCTGACACACAGCTATTGTATCTGAGAGATGCACATACCTGTTCACTCGATAATCACCCACCAAGTGAGTTATAACTCCGATTTCAGCCTCCAACACCAGCTACTTTTCGGAGCAACATGCTCAGGCCCTGTAACACACCTACCCCTTCCACAAGAGCAGGAAGCCACTGGTGATTCTCAGAGGCATTTTCAGATCCTGCCCAGAGGCCTCTGTCAGTGTCATGCTGCTACACACACCCATCCAGTACCAGGTGAAAGACCAAGCCCTGCTGTTTGTTCCCCAGCAGGCAGCTCATCAGCACTGGGGTGGGCAGGTACGATCCCATGGGCAAGGCAGTGCACGCAGAGGGAAACACAGATCCAAATTTAACCACAAAGGATTTATCAGTAATAGAATCTATTAATTTCAAAACTCCTGTCACAATAAACTGCTCATTAGTAACATTTTAAATGTTGGTTAAATACGAAAATGCAGATATTTGCACTTCGATTTCAGGTGACAGTATTTACTCAAAAAGCCCCAATATAGTTTTTAATCCCCATCCTTACAAGTTCTCTCCTATAAAAACACCTGTTTGCCACATCTGGATATCCATCCAGGTGCATGTCTGGCATTTCTAATTGTACATGACACGGTTTAATTAAATAAAACAAAATCCATGCTCAGAAGTATGGATTTTTACATACCGCCACAATGTTGAACTTCAGGTCAGAAATCAATGTGTGTGCATATTCCCAAATCAACTTTAATCCAGCTTGCTCAAGTCCTGACAGCAGTGCCAGGAACTAGAGTGCACAAGCTCTGTCAGAGCCTCTGGACAGGTGAGAGCCAAACCCTGTCCCCAGAGCCCTCCTGCCTATATCCAATGGAGCAAGCTCAGGGGAAGGCCACATCCCACACATCCCACTAGTGACTGAGACCACACACACAGGGACTACACATTCAGCTGGAATTCTCACAGGTTTAAAACCAAATTACAAATGCTCGGCAGCAGCTGAAGGAGACCATCCTCAAAAGAGTTCTACCATCTAAATAGTAAAACACCATTTATCATCCAACGTGAGCAAAAGGAAAGAGGGCAGTTCCTTCCTGCACTGAGAGTGCACATCAGAGGGAAGGGAGAGAACATCCCACACGTGCAGTTACGTGAGTGAGTCAAAGAGGGTATGCACAAGCAGCAGGGAAATTTGAAACAACCAACAAACAGGAGGAAAGCTAGCACACACACATTACTCCAGCAATGCTGAGGAACTCTAAATCTCTCCAAATGCTCTGTTTCACTTAAAATTCAGCTTTTTTGATAAAGCATAAACCAGGAAATATATAGTTCAAGTTTCCCCACTTAGCTGTAGATCCAAAAATTAAAGTTATGAGAAACAATCACAGGGCAGCACCAGGTTTTGACACAGTCTACTACCTGCATAGGAAATTTTAATTTGAAAAAGTAAGGTGGGAACACTTCCCAGGTAAGGGAAAACAGAATATATATATTATTAAGGCAGTCACTGAAATGTTTGAACTATTTAATAAATTTGCACTAAAGCCTCTAAATACTCTACAAATAAGGATATAAAAATGCACAATCAAGATTCCCAGACTGCAGTAACAGCAACATTACCACATACCTGCAGCACAGAAAGGATAAAAGAACCTGATCTTTTAAGATGTTAGTACAACTTAATCCAGAATTCTAAACTCTGAAAACAAGCATTTAACTCATGCTGAAAGTGTTACACACGGTCATTTAAAAATTATGATTTCCACTTTTAAGAAGATTGCTGTTCATCACCAAAGCATGAGATTAAAACCAAGTTCATAAGGAATAAAAATATACATTTTCTACCAAGGCTAACACTGCATGAATGCACAATTTCTGGTCATAACACTAGTACAAGCACAAAACACCTGAAATCAGTTGCCTTAAGAAATGCATCAACACTAAATACGAAAAATCTGAACCTGTAGCAGCAGAAGATTCTTGAGTTCTGACAGTAACAGAGGAAGACTCAGTGTCTTCAGCTTTTTCTTCCTGCAGCGCCACATCTGTACTGAGCACTGGGCTTTGTGATGTGTTTCCAGGTGATCCTTCCTCACTGAAACTTTGGTCAGGTTCAACAGGAATTTCTAACTGGGCTAGAACAAGAAAAAACATTTCCACTGAGTAAAATGCACACAAAATCATACTGCAGGACACTGGGGGGTGTGGGGTGTTTATGGCAGTACAGGGGAGAAAAAACACGCATCGGTTCTCTGACTGCTCTTGGATTCACACACAGTTTTTACAACACAGCTACTTGTAGCAACCCTCTACGTTCGCAGGTGCTTAGGAACACGCAGGATGTTCACAGTCCAAAACAAACACCACCCCAAACCAAACAAAAACCCCCCAAAACCAACCAAAAAAAACAAACAAACACACAAAAAAAACAAATTAAAAAACCAAACAAACCAACCCCCAACAAACAAAAAAAAAAAAAAAACCACCAACACACCCCTCCCAAACAAACAAAAACAAAAAAAAAGCCCTCACAAACCTCAAAACTCCCCCCAAAACCACATCATAAACCACCCACCAAAAAAACACCCCCACAACCGAACCCAACCATTTCTTTGGGTGTTTTTCAACCTATGGAACTCTCCTTTTGCAAGTTATCAATTTTCTCCACTGGAAATGCTCCCCCCACCCCAGGGTTACCAATGGAGGGGGAAGCCAAAGCAAAAGGCAATCAGGGCAGCAGAGAGACAGAAACTTTCCATGAGTTCTCCCTATACTGCTGATGCAATCAGGTTTTAATTGCAGATACAGAGCCTGCAGGTTAAGTAAGTAAAAATACAGAGCTTACAACAACTAGAAGACTACCTCACCACATGAATCCAGAGCATACCAGGAAGCCACTTACCCTTCTCAGATTCCTTTTGGTTAGATACTGCATCTTTCCAAGGCTGAACTTCTATGGAAGTTGTGACAAGATCCGTATTTAAAATCTCATGGCTAATACTGGATGAGAGTCTTGAAGATCGTCTCCTGATCTGGTCTCTCTCCGCATTATCTGAAGAGTTCTTCAGTTTTTCCTGAGCTGGAAAGGACATATTTAATGGTACCAGTTACTACAGGGTTACTGAACAGCCCAAAGGAAACTTTCAAGTTCTCCTCTCCCTGTGAGCTTCAAAGTGTGTTTAAGGACTGAGGTCAACAGCAAAGGCTAAACAGCCTGTGTGATTAAGCCTCTGTAAAAGCTACAACTGTAACAGCTGTAAACAAGCCTGAAAATATAGCAAAAGCCTGTCATACAGAGCTCTCAACTTTTTTCAGTAACAGATTTGAGTTACAAATACAATCAGTATCTGGTACAACACCGTCCTAAAGAGCAGCCGTTCCACTGACATAACTAATACCAAGAGTCAGGGGAGAATTCAGACACAAACAATTGTGACCCTGAAGCTGGATAACCTACACACACTGAAGTTTCAAGATTCTGTGGTCCTAAGGAAGGGAAAGAGCTTTCTTCAGATCTTCACCTCCATGGTCATGATATTACTACAGAGAATATAACTTTCTTTCCTCATCAACGCACTCAAGCTCTTCAGCTTCAACATAAAGAACACCAAGATAAAGAAAGAAGCTATTTGGCTGCAGTGACACAAATATTTATGCGAAGTGCCAAATATTTATGCAATGCGATAGATTCTCAGTGTAATAACTGAGGAGTTTCTACAACTTTTAAGGCTTTTATAACCTTCTATATATCAGAGGCAATATAATCACTGCCTCCTCTATATCTATGACCTTCTGCATCAAGGCTCACAGATGATGCCTCCTTTATCTAAACCTAACTTGCAAGATTTAGGAGGGAATTCCAGCATGATGATGCCACATATGAATGGTCAATATAATAAAAACAGATGCTGAATTTCACTCAATGCATCTATCACAGTTCAAGGTTAATATTACAGACTTTTCCCTTTCTCCCACCCCTTATGCCTGAAGAACTTTATATACATAAATAGAGTGAGAGTTGAATACCAGGAAACACTCACACAAGTTCTTTTCAATCCTGGGACGCTTTGATGGAACATCACCTCCTTTAGGTATTTTCCGACGTCTTAACTCCAAAGTTATGGGCTGCAACGTCTGAGAACTTGGCTCTGTTTAGACAGAGAAGAAAAACTGACTGGATACAAAGCTGTGTAACACTAACACATAAATTCCAAAGCCTAACAAACTTAAAATACTAGACTTGCATAAATACAGCTTCACCTGGTTTTCTGAAGGCCACACAACAGCATTTAATCCTACTGCAGGCACCCTTTACAATACATGAAGGTTACTTGCCTAAATCTAATCTCTGACCAAACCACTGAGGCTCCAGACCTGACAAGTATGCTCTTGGCTGTCCTGAACAATGATGAGCTTCAAATTTTTAAACAGTTTCTAGAGATGTAGGCTGTGAAAGAGCAAGGTATTTCTAATTCCTTTAGGGAAGTTTAAAAATGTTCTAATATATGGCCTTAACATTTAAGCTTAGCTACGTACCTGTTGGAGGTGTTATTGGTGGTCTGCCACGCTTTCGTTTAGTTTCTTTTGTGTTTTCCTGGGGACTCTTCACATTGTCATTCTCAGGCTTCTTCTCAATTTGTGTATCTACTGAATATTCCATATCATTCTCTGATATATTCTCTTTATCTTCTTTTCCATTCTTAGATATGTTCTTTTCGGAGACCTTGCCTTTTTCCGAGATGACTATAAACTTCCCCTCTTTGTCAGGTTGCTTAACTCGTTTCTCAGTCTTTAATGTCTTTTCATCTTCGTCTTTCTTTGCGTTACCTGCTCCTTTCCTCTGCTCTTTAAACTTCTCCTGGTTTTCAGGAGATGATGCAATTTCATTACCTCTTTCCTTAGGCTTAGCATCACCCACAATATTCTAGCATAAAGAGAATGACACAAGAAAATCAACTTACTGGAGTCTGAAAGTCACACCTCACCTTGAGCAGATTGTATCCTTGTCCCATTTTTCCAAGGATAAGGTACATGCTCTATTGCAATCCCCTGGTTAAAACTCAGAGGCACGTGAGCTGGTGAAATATCAACAGGACAATGCAACAGCACAGCGCAACAAATCTATTCTTCACAGCTCAGTGGCAGGAGAGATCTGATGTTTGTTCTCAGGTGCAGGTTGGGTCCCTACGAGCTTGTGTAGTACTACTTAAAGTCTGCTTGGAACACTGCAGAAGGAGTGGCAGTCAGGAGCACAGAAAAGGCAAACAGCTCAATCAGTTGGATGTGCAAACTGTCTTCCTTCCACAGAAGAGTCTCACTCAAAAGAGATCTGCAGTTAAGCCTGTGCTGCTGAAACTGCTAGGCAGAGTCACGGAAAGCAACTGCAATCATCAGGAACCACGTGACGTAACAATTTACACATTTAAACTTAAAATCAACATTTGCAACGTTTTGTGTAATTTGTGTTCAGCGTGAGAGGGCATGAAAACCCTGAACAGTCCCTGGCCAGCATGCTGCTGATGCAATATTCAGCGGCCACCTCATTTCCTCTGAGCTCCTAATAGGTAACACTAGACCAGGAACAAGACCCTGCACCAAGAGCTCACTGCTCCTTCATGCCCTTCCTCTTCTGTGATCAGGTTTCATACTAACACCACTGGGAAGGGGGAGAGGACGACAGATGCTGGTTTTGGTTGTTTTCCCCTTCCAATGATCCTGCTACAGGCCATCCCAGACAAACACAAACCTTTTAGCTTTGCACCTGGATTCATAATTTCTATTTGGTCATGTGCCAACACTGCCTTTAGTCCAACTAACTCCTCTCTCCCTGTTGCCTAAAATCCTGAAGCATTAAGGAGTAACCATGCTCCTTTCCAGACACAGTTCTGCAGGGCGCAAGAAACTTCAACTTGGAACCAGATCAGAGGAAACAAAGGCTAAATACTTTGATAACTCTTTGGGAAAAAAAGTGAAACAGTTGATTTGAGCTATAAAAAAAATCTGAGAACACTTAAGACTCACCATCTCCTTGTACTGCACTACATCTTGCCTCTTCCCATCCCAATCTTCCTGTCTATACGTGGCTTATATGAACTGATACCTTTTAAGGTTATTTTCAGGCCATAGCCCTAAGAAATAACATTGATGCAATAAAATGGTGAACATGCAATCTGCTTCACCCTCTATACTATTTCAACCATACTTGGTACACATGTGATCTAGAAAAATAATTTAAAAAAAAAAAAATCACTGTTTAAAAGTGTGAAATCAAATTGCTATATATTTCATGATAACTCACAGGCAAATGGGAAGAAAGCCTTTCACCTTTTTAGGTGTCTCAACATCCCCTTTACCCAGACATCACAAAAATCTGTCTTTTCTAAATTCCTTAAGTGCCACAGGTATGGGTGAAGCTTCAGTGGAAACTCCAGTGTTATAAAAAAAACCCCAAAACCACAACCAATCTCCTTCCCCCAACCCCCCCAAAAAAACCAACCAACCAAAAAAACCCCACCAAAAAAAAAAACCAAACCCAAAAAACCCCCAAAACAAAACAAACAAACAAAAAACAAAACAAAATAAAACGGAAAAAAAAAAAAAAACCACAAAAAGCCACCAACAACTCAAAAAGCCACCCTGAGCTGCTCACAGAACCACCTAATTTGAATTAAGTATGTGCTACTGGAACACTCACAAGCCATCTTAGACAAAATATTCTGAAGAAACTAAATAATGAATACAGTATGTCTGAATCACCTCGATGTTACTGATCTCTTCAAAGCTGCGTGTTCACACAGGACAGGTCATTAAGCATTTTACCCTCTCACTGCTCAACACAGCCTGTTACACTCTCTGCACAGGGACAGAAAAACACTCTCATTAAAGACATTTCGACCAGCTTATGTTGCTCCCTTCAGGAATAGGTTGGGCTTGCAGCCTTTTTTTTTCCTGAAGAACTACTAAGGTGAGAGCCACGTGTGCCCTCACAGCTCCAGTCTCTCCTCCTGAAGGACAGAACAAGACACCTTCCCCTCCATGACCAACATGCTCCTACATTATTGCTATTCCTGAACCCACACCTTAGGCAACTCCCACTCATATCTGAATCTTGAGCTCTCCAGCGGCTCAAGTATTTTTTTCTAAACTTTACTTCTGGTTCTGTAAACAGAGTTCACTAGGAAACTCTCACTATATGCTGAAGGACAGAATCAACATTCTTGCGCTAACAGAAATCTTCTCAGCCAATGGTTAAAAGGAGAAAAAAACCCAACCCTTCAGTTCCTTTCAAAAACTTTCCAAAGCTACGCAGTAACATGAAACTCCCTAAAGGAGAGACAAAATATTTAGGCTTTCTTATGCAGAATATTTCTTCAGATTGTTCAACTTCATGTATTTAACACTAAATATGCTAGAAACATTTCTTATGGCAATGAACATTCTGCAGGTAGTTCTCTTGTGAGTATGAGTCAACCTTCAACCAGGCACAACAATGACCATTTAAAAGCTACTAAGGGCACTTTGTGGCAAATCTGAAATAGTTTTCCCTCCCAGCCTGGCAGATACAGAAATCTGGAGCTCTCCAAAGAATGGCATGCCTCTTTGCAACACCGACAGACTTCAGCTGTATCACTGATAATTCATTACTGCAGTTTGTATTTAACACTTGTGCTGGGGAGACAGATTTGATTTCCTGGCTCAAACTTCAGTTTCAGCAAACTAAAAGCAGCGGGCACAACAAAAAACCACAGGATACAGTTGATGAAAGATCTAAAACTTTTAAACCGTGCCTGTAATGAACATTATTCTGAAGCAGGTACTTAGGAAGCTTTAACCAAGTTACTCAAGACTGGAACTTGTCAGCCTTTCCTACAGTGATCACATATGAAAACCAATGTACAAAGTAATATTTCTTCCTCCTCACCGGTCAGGACAAATTTATTTTCATTTACTTTTTTTTAATATAATGGCTTACTACTACTTTCCATCATGAGCTGAAGGTTGAACCCACTGCACTGAGCAGGGGAAGGGTTGGTAGAACAGCCAAACCACAGAAGTATACCAAGGAATAGTTAAAAAAGCTTATATTCTCAAAGTTATGAGGTGAAAAATTAATAGCCATGTTCCTTAACAGTCTCAAGACAATCAAGTAGTTACTTTGGGAAAGAATAGTTTCTGTACCCTTCATCGTTTTCATCCCTTTATTTTTAAGGCCTACATAAACTAATCTCAAACAGGTGAAACCACGGTGCTTCAATAAAGTATCTCTAGATTTAATATGTACATTCTGAATTTTCCAACAGTTTTTAGAAATCTGTTTGACTCATACGATTCTTTAGTTAAAGACATGCACTTAGAGAACCTGAGAGCTTATGCAAAGCATACCACAAAGATTGACACAAGGGACTTCATTTCAGACATACTGTATTTTAGCAATATGGGTGTTTCATTCATTTCAGGTTTTACAAGTCATCAAATCCAGCCACCTGAACTGTTCATTTTAGAATACACTAGCAGCAAAACACAATACTTACCTGATCTTTGGAAAAAGCTTTGACATGAATGTTCTTGACCGTCTGGACTACACCATCGTAAAATTTCACAGTGTACGTTCCTAAAATTTGAAAATAAAGCATACAAGTTCAAAGATCAGAAGTTATTTAACAGAGCATTTCCTAACAGCTCCAATGCTCCAGGTGAATACTCAGCTCTAGATAAAAGCTGCCTTATCTGTGTTGTTAGAACCCTCAACAGTAGAGCCCCTATCACAGGCCTGTCACACAAAGTAACTCTGGTCAGAATGAAGGTGCATGTCTAATCTTCAGAGTTGTTCCTCAGATGCCTTTTACTCACAAAATTCCAAAATATTCTTGGTAGAATATTCTGATACATAATTACACAGCCATTTTCTCCTTGATCTTACAACACAGTCAAACTAAAGCAAGCCCAGCACTAGAACAAGTCCTCCATTTCACAACTCCTCTGATTTTTCATGGGCTTTTGCATCTCTAACACTAGTTTTGTTGCAGTTACATGCATCTCTTGACAACAAACACAAGCAGCAACTTTTCCCAAATATATACTTAAAGCAATTACTGACTGGATATCCCAGCAGAAAGGTTTTATTTCACAAACGGGATAAGAGGATGAGAAAGTTGATGGCAGACAAACACATAATCGAAAACACAACTTTCCACCATTATCTTCTGTCTGCTGTACTATCCTTCCACCTAAGCAAAGAGTTTCCAGCACAATTAGAAATACATTACTAACAACCATGAGAAACCAGAAGTAAGTGCTTACCATCTTTGTTAACAGAAGTAACTTTGGCTGGATAGAAGCGACAGTCAGACCAGCATGCCAATACCTGATCATTGACATGAAAGCCCTACAAGACAGTAGTTAAGAGTGTCTTCATCTGAGAATTACTGAAACATACAACTTCATTAAAACATTACAATTATTAGCCTTCCAGTATTTAAAAGAAACTGCACATTAAACTGCTACACACTCAAATGTCTTGTCATTTCTACTTACTGCACAACCTTCTTCCTCATGCAGTCCTTCTTTTCGTAACTGTATTTTCTCTAAGGGACGCAAATAAGGGCTGTCCCAACAAAACCATTCATCGTATCTATGGTTCCAGCGTTTGAAGTGAATAAGTACTTTTCCCTCTTCATAATCAATTTCTTCAATGTGAGCTGGATACCTGGTCAAAGGTAGATTAAAGTATTTTAATTAAGAATAAGGTAAGCTGTGTTGGACACTTTACACAAATAGAGTTTGGTTTAGCTTCTCCAATCTTACTAATAATTTCATGTATCACTTGTATAAGCAATAAAGCTGCTACAAAATGACTGAGAAAAGCACAGAACAAATCCCAAAACTGAACAGCAAAGGCAAACGTTGGCTGCAGCAAAAGGAGTTCTTAGTCTGGGGTGGAAAAAGAAATGAAACTGGAGATCCTCTCCGACACCTAGAAATTTCACATCTTACAAAAGTGATGGCTTTAGCTCACTCTTCTCAAGAACAACACCTCTACTACACTCGCTTCTCCAAGATACCCATCAACAGGCATCATGAATCATCTTCCCAGTTTAACAGCAAAAGCCTAGCAGGCACACTAAACCTAATCTAAGTCTTAGATTCTCAAAGTTAAATTTCATCCGCAAAGTCCTGGGATTTTAAATATAAGTATCACAGTATATTAGAAGTAGAGGTATCTGAGATGAGTCAAATTCAAATGTTTCTGATTAGAAAGACCTTGTAAACTCTGTATTTCTTTAAATTGCATTGGTAATTTGTAACTTCAGTAAGTCTTTCAGAATCACAGCATATTTCACTACCCCAACAGATGATAACATCCCAAGCACCAGTGTTTTCCTCTCCACAAATTTCCACTTGTTGGTGTCTTCAGTATTTTAGAAGATAAGCAAGGCCTCAATGAATGCTGGAACAAAGGACTGAAGACAAAACCCAAACCCAGGAGTATTCTTTACCTGGTAAATCACACTTAAAAGATAGAGCAACTGGCACAAAGAAGTGGCATCTCAAAAGGATCAAGCCTGATGCTAACCATGAATCCCAGACATGTCAAAGTTAAGACATAAATTCAACCCAGGCTACCATTCTACGACCCTACCTACACACAGGACAAGCAAAGCTACCTGACAACTGCAATCCTCCAGCAGATGTGAGACATGCCCACTCATGATTTGTTCAGAAAGAGCTACAAATAGGCCATGTTAGAGACTTACTCTGCAACCACAGACTAAGGCCCCACTTAACACTTAGTGCCACGTGCCTCAAGCTATGCCATAAGTTCATCCCCGTGTACTGCCAAAACACATGCAGCAAGGGCTGTGAAGGAGGGGAAGTCAAATGGAACATACTCATGGCAGGGACATCTCTAACTCATTACCAGCTTCCTGAAAAAGAAGCAACTTCCTTCATGTGACAGTCAAGTTAATTTCATATTCGGGTAACTTCAAGCGCTGCTCTCCACAAGTTCACGAGGGGGCAATAGTCACAGTCACAATGTAGTTGTAGTTCTACTAAACATGGATTATTTTTTAATATCATTAAGTACAGGTAATGACAAAAACCACTATCCCATTCCCTACAATCTGAATGCAGCAAAACCAGGCAGGAAATCTCAGATCCTCTCAGTAAGTGAGCAGCCAGGATGCTCTTGCCATCAGGACTGCCGCAGGCCTAGGACTTGTCCAGGTGCTCAAAGGTGAAGAGGGAAGCTGATACAAGTGACAGAGTCCTGCCTTGGTATCAAGCTAACAGTGCTGTCCATGCACTCTGGTAAATACAATCCACTTTCTCCCACTGGGGAGAGACAAGCCCAAGCGACAAGAGTCAACTAACTCTGTGATGCAAGACTGTTCCCTGCTTCATACACAGCAAAAGGAGAACTTTTTTCACCAGAACACTGTCCCAGAACCACACAACAGTGCCATCTGCACCTGTCCCACCTCACCTTCTAAAGACTTCCCAATGGGTGTTAAGATCATCAAGAAAAACATTCCTGACAATGAGACCAAATTTCAGTCCAGCTGAGCCTGTGTGGTTGAACCAGAGCTCCCAGCCAGTTCCTGGAGAACATGCTGCAAACCTCAACAAATCTCTTTCTGAAGCAATGAGTATCACCAAACATATGTTCAGTGCTCTCACGTGGAACAGCAAACCTATCAGAAGCTGTGCTAGATCTGTCCATGAGCTCCAATAGCCCCCTCCCCAATACCATGTTCCTTTCAGAAGACAGCACCAGCAGCTCCAAAACAAAGCAGAAAGGTTCACAGGTTCTCAAAGCCCTGAGCACCACACAGTGACAGTGCAAGCTTCTTTCTTGCCACATCTGTACTCCCTTACAGCATTGAGCAAGCCTACCATGTCAGGAGGCACAAATGTATGCTTGTCTATACAGAAGAATAATACAGCACATCCCTACACATCCTCCAAAAAGCCTGTGAACATGCCAAGGGGTGGAGGTATCTTAAAAGAAATTCAGACTTTTTAATAAAAAAATCATACTATGGGAGGATACATGAAGTGAAAGGCCAATAGCTGAAGCCTGGCTGAGGCCTGAGAGTACAACTGTGATGTGTCCAGGGTGGCCCAACACATCCTCCCCCAAACCACAAAGGAAGCATTCAGCTGACTCAATGAGTATTCAAGACAGCTAACTGATCCTGGTACTGATTTGAATATTTATCTAAAACACTGTGAAAAACAAGCTGAAATCAGAGACAACTTCTTGCAATATACTGGGAGGGCAAAACAAGTAGTTTTCCAGTTCAATTTGAAAGGAATGATGAGCTCATACCTTTCAAGGCCTTATGAAATGCCTGAACAGTAAGGGAAAACCTTTTAAGATGCCCAGACTCCTGGCATTAGTTTTGTAAGAATCCAAGTGATAATCAAAAGCTCAAAGGGCCTAACTCTCAATAAATCACAGTTAGCAATGACTGGCAACTTCAGACTACAGTTGTCAAAATGAAAATGGGTTTATGGCTGACACAATGTGCAGTTCAAAGCAACACTGAGAAAAAAGGAGGCAGCTAGGAGAACCAGTACTGTGAACAACAACAGCTATGGGGGTTCATCTTTTCAAGTAGCAAGACCAATTTATGAGAGCACAAACAAACTCATGGGACTGACAATCTAAATCTTAACAGGACAGCACCACACTCTCACAATACTAACCTGGTTTGCAATGCTTAAGAGCCATAACCAGAATCAAAAGTCTCTTCGCAACCATTTTACTCAGAAAACAGACAGAAAAACCTCAGGAGGTGTCATTAGAAGAAAAAGGCAACACAAGAGATGCCCTTATTTGCCTACTACAGGTATCCAGTGCAGCTGTCTTCTTTTCAGTAAGAGAAGATGCAACTAGCCAGCACTGAAGAGTTTAAATGATCCCATGCAAAAGGTTTCAGGAAGTGAATTCAGCCAGGACAGTGTGTTCATGCCCATCATTACAGCAATCCCCTCTGGGATCTGTCCACTCAGGACTGCTCTACAGGAGCAGTCCCACTTCCCCACCCTCTGAACTCCAGCACTGCGTACTAAGAGACCTTCCAGCATGCACAGAAGCACTGCCATACAGCCAGAGCTCTGCCCCTGTAGCACCCCAAAGTCAACAGACACTGTCATGAGTCTTTCATGACAACTTTGATGCATCAACCCAAGCCCTAAAAACTAAGCCAAGCACCAGAAGCACTCACTGTACTCCCTGGAGTTCAAGTATGCAAGGTGACAGACAACTGCACCAGGGAGTGAAGGGCACTTCCAATAAGCTATGACTCCAAATACAGCAAAGCAACCTCCAATACAAGCTCTTAAAGATGAGAAATTCACTCTGCACTTTAGTAAGGAGCAAACTCCACACTGACTACTCTGCTGGCACATGCAAAGTTTTTTCTTCTTTAATAGGGCTGGCATCACATCCAAACACCTTGGACATTCTGAACTAGTAATTCAGGGCACAAGGCACTGCCATAAAAGTGAGGTATATGGGGCTCTGAAATTAAGCACTTTCTGAAGCACCACTGCCATTTAAGTGGCAATAGCAGCCCATGAACTGACTAATGTGTTTGGTACCGAGTACAGAAATCAAAGCCAGCCTTCCAAACAAACAGGACACTTCTGCCTATGCTTTAGTGCCAGCATAACAACAAAGGCACACACAAGAAAAGCTTAAACCTCTGAAGGTCTGGCACTGGAAAAAGCAAGTAGTGTACCCACGCAGGAGTGCACTATAACCACACCGTGGGGTGGTCCTGGTCACACACAGGGGCAGCTGAAAGCAGCAGGGCAAACAGCAGTCTGCTGTCCTCTGCAAATCCACACCAGGGAGCTGTGTCAGTGGGTCACCACCGATATTTTTGCTTAGACAAAATAAGCCCCCAGCTCTTACAAATTTCTGTTCAAAAACCCTGAGAACAGAAATACCCACAACCCAGGTTTCAAAGCTTAGCAAGCAAACAAAAGCTTTCAGAACTGGAGAGTTCATAACTCAGTTGTGAGATCAGAGTTGCAAAGCACTGTGCTTAAGACAGGCCATTTAAGGTCAAGTGTTTTCAAAAAACAAAGAACATGGTTTGGTTTTGGACACTCAATATATCCAAAATTCAAATTTAAGTTCAGGGTTATGTGGAAAGTATAGCAGGTTGTTGAATTCCACCCCTAAAGTCCTCCCATGCAAGAGCTGTGTACACCCATAGTCAGACACTGTTGCTGTGAAAATACGTCAGAAGTCTGACAGCCATGGACACGAGTTATTAGCCTTACTCAAACACCATATATACAAACTTCATCTTTAATAAGCCTACACAGGCTAAGAGATCTTATTTTTGTAGGCCTGACTAATTTTTTTTGCTGTATAAACAAAACTCAAGAACACCAAAGATGTAGGCAGAATCCAATCACTGCTTACCTATGCAACTCTGGGTTACACAGGTAAGCCAAATTAACATGTAAATATGATTTAATATTCATATTTCATGTTCTTTATGGAAAGAGCTATGTTTACTCATTTTCACAATTCCAAATCCGTTGTACCTGTAAAGTAGAGAAATGCTCTGCATGCAACCAGGACATTTTGGAACAAAACCATTATGACTCCATCCCTCTGAGATGTCCAGATGGTTTTCAACACTGACTTTGCACACTTAGCCTATTGGTAGGTTCCAGAGCCTTAAGTACAATCATGCTTAACCCACACAGCCTCCTTAATAAAAGTCAACTACAGATGATTTCTGGAAAGAGGAGTTATCTACAGGAGCTAAAGCCAAATTAATTGCAGTATTTAAGAAGTCTTTTGACGCTAACAATTTTCATTGTATGCCTCATTCACTGAGAATTATTAAATGCTAAGCTTTGAGATGACTACCAGAAACAAACAGAATTAGAAAGTTCAAAGTTAGCCCAGGTAACTTTTAGGTCCTTTTCTGTCTTCCTACTGCAGTGGTTAGTCCAGGAAAGCATTCTTTCTCACACATGAGGGCAGCAAGACAGGCTCCAGAGCAGACTTGTTAGAGTGAAATATGTTTCCCCACACAGTTCTTTAAGACTAAAGCAAACCACCCTCATATGAGCACAGGTCGTAACACTCAATCAGGCTTTAAAGCGTATGAATTCACAACAGCACTAGGAAAGGAAGCAGTGAGGAACTGCCCCGGGTATTTTGTACTGCAAAGAATTTATTCTTCCGTAACACCTGTTCTTCAATCTGTGTATGGCACAGAACTTGATGAGTGAACTCAGGAGAACAGGAGTGTGAGGTCCAACTAGAGTTGGGCGCACTCTTATTCCCGGCCACAGCACCAGTACACTTCTGCAGGGCCAGCAGAACATACCAGCATCTATCGCCCATTTCAACCACTGGTATATAAACTTTTATAAATTAACTACTTTCCTACAAACCAATGACTAGGACTCTAAATATTGTACCAATACAAAATGTTTACGATATTAAAGACTTAAAGTTAATATAATATGAATGGTTTTAAAAAAATACCAGTTTTTTAATCTGTCACGGGCTTCCAACTGGGCTCCCACCTCAAAGTTGATCCCTCTTCTATTCGGAGGATGTTTTGTCATTTTGTAATATCAACACTGCTGATTTTATTCCCCTGAAAAATGCAATTAAATATCAATCACTAAACAAGACATACACAAAATAAGCTTATGCACTATAATCCCCAGAAGCTAGATGTTAAGGGACTGCTGTAATTTTGGTTTGCAGAAAGTAATGGAGGCAATTATCTCTTTAACAAGGGTTCCCAAGTGACAGTGTGCAGAATGTGCAGAATCATTCCAAAAACATGTTCATGGCAGCTACTGGACCATGAAAGAGTGAAGCTCAACCTCTGTCCATTGGTCCAAGTTCCAGGTCAATTAAGAACCATTCATCCGAATGTTTATTCACAACTAAGATAGAGGTTTCGTAATATTCTTTCCCCCCTCCCATTTTTGATGAAAACAAGATATCCAGTAAACAGGAAGTGGGCAAAAACAAACACAGTGACAATCTTTCAAAACCTACCAAAATAGTGAAACACTCCACAACACTATGACACTTCATCACTACAAGTGCAATAGAGTTCAAAGACATCAGAGACATGTCCTTTCTTTAACCAAATTTAGCAGACTGTCTGTACTGCTTGCATATTTGCCTTGCTGTCATCCAACTTCTCCAGTATTTTAATCAGGAAATGAAAATATTCTTCATGGAGATTTGTTTCCAACAGATAATAAAAAAGTTTAAGAAAACTTGCCAAAGTAATTTCTTTCAAGGTACATTTACTGGAAAGCCTGGTCAGGTCTATTTTCCCTGAATTTTTGTCAGTCATTCCCCACAATTATAAGATACAAATTATCATCCGTTCCTGTAGTCTTCAAGCTCACAAGATCCAAAAACACGAGTAAGTTTTATTCAATAGCATCATCCTGTATCTGAAAGATTCGATTAAAGATGGACAAAACGGATGCAAGTTAAAATAAGAAACCATCTAGTCTTACACTAAAAGAACAAGGAGACATGCACAGAAACAAGCAGCCGCATTTTGGCTCACGCAGGGCAGAAACAGCAACGGTGTCAATTGAACTGCCGCTATGAAAGGATTGACATTGTGAAGAACTACTCCAAGTGTGGTTCAGAAACCACAGATCTTTAGGAAAGTCATAAAGCTTCTAGGGCAGGGCAAAGCTACTCTTTCAGCACACTTTTTAAGCCAGGCCATTTGCCAAGGGCTGGTCACAGCGGCAGCCCCAACCATCTCCATACAACCACCACGCTGCAAAGAAACTTCTCTACCAAAAGCTCATCTGCTGCCTTCCTCTAACGCACTGCTTTTAGACCGATCCTCGCCTCTGTCAATGCAGCCTGAAAGGGTATGGGAAAAAAAATGCTACTGCTTGATTCACATTAAAGGATAAAATACTCTAGCCACCTAAGAACTGAAAAAGTTCCTTTTCCAGAGCATCTGATAATACACCGAGTTCACACAGCATGATCTGAATAAGCCCAGTCTTCTACAGGGTCCATAGGTTTTAAAGAGCAAGAGTCTGTAACTTTTAATTGGGAAAAATAATTAAGAAAAAGTTAGGATGATTGGGATTTTACAGTCTATTTTGCATTGGAATGCAATAATTAAAACAAAAAGAAAATCTAAGCAGCAAGCGCAAAGCTACATTTTAAGTGGTTTATCCACCCACACCTCAAACATCCACTATTCTCTCTGCAGAGAGATCATTCAAACAGCCCTTTCTCAGACTAGCAATGGAATTTCATGCATCCAAATGCAGAACAGACTCATTTTGCTTTACAGTTGTAGAAGAAATGATATCTGCATCATATCTTTCCCTTATTTTTCCTTTTCACTAAGGAGGGACATGCCACTCCCAAAAGCACTGGGAGTACATTATTGCAGCTTCCTCAGTAAGAGCCACCATCTGGACACAAGGGACTCATCTCAGCTCACCTACATGGGGCTGGAGAGGAACATACACCTGTCCTAACTTCAGTAAGAGGATCTCACATAGTAGGGCTTACATAAACACACATCAGTTTTGGTGAGAAAGGTCTTACTATAGTTTCAGTCAAATATTAAAAAAAATGTGAGTATCACAACTAAAAGAAAATCTGAAAAAACAACCAAAGTCATTTAATCATATTTACAGAAGCTACAGATCCTGTGAAAAATCTGAACACAGCTAGAGTCAGCTAGCATTAACCAACATTAGTCAGCGCACACACATACTGCACTTCACCAACTTTGCCAAGCTGATCACAAAAGTTGAAAGAGAGGAAAAAATTTTATGGGCAAAAATCTCACATCACTGCGCTCTCCTCCAAAGTCTTTCTTCCTCTCCCCTCCCAAGTTGGGAAACTTGGGCTGCTTTGGGTTCTCTCTCACATCCTACCACTGGTTTGCACTGTGACCCAGCAGTCCTCGTGATCAGCACTCCACGAAAGTAGGCTGGCTTCTCCACTGGCAGCCAATTTCAGGAACAACTTCCTCAAGCAGATACATACTTGGTAGAACATGATGTGAGATAAAATACTCAGTAGAGGATCTAAACCATTTTACCCTGAAACATACAGCCTTAGGGCAAGACTGAAATCATGAGACACTGCCTTCACTGGGAGCCATCACATGGCTCTGCATGAACTAGGCCAAGAGGCAACGCCAACCAACACTGCACCAGCATGACCTCAACCACACAGCGAACTTCAGTGCTCAGAAATCAAGCACTCAAGACAGAAGCTTGCCTTTACACCAGGATTTTATGTTTCAGCCTCTGTCCTCTCCGGCAAGGACTACATAAAAACCTTGAATTACATTAAAAGAGGTTGTTAACCAACAACTCCAGACTGATCAGACATAGTCATAGCTACAACTTGGAAATAAGAACACTTCACCAGAAAATCTCTTCTAAAATTTTCTTCATCAGAAAAATCAATTTGTACTGACTTGGTACCTAAAATGAGACACAAGCAGGCTCTCCACTCTGGCAACTCTAAAAATACACTTTTTTCACGTGCTCAAGACCATTATTAAAACAATGAGTAGTTACCAGGTCTATCCTGACTGTTGTATGGCTTTTCTCCAAAATTTATTTCACTGTAAAGATTTTATCTGTTTCAGGAAAAAACACTTGAGGAATTAGACAAGTCCCTACTTTCAACAGAAATGTTTCTAAATCTACATTACTGAAGTGCACATGTTGTTTAAAAGGGAGAGCCTTTTCTTCCCCATTAAAGTCACCAGGAGGGAATTTAACCTTTAAAGACTATTCAACTATTTGGCCACTTCGAAGTACCAATCAGGAAGGCACATTTATCTCAGGGCAATGCAGAGGAGAATACGCATGCAATAATATTGATCCCTTCGGGGGGTCATAATTTTTGACCTCTAAAACAAGCTTTCTGCTCTGCTAACAGTGTAGGTCCTGTACGCCTTCACCTGTAGCTGTTCTCTCCCCAGTCTTAGGTTGTCAGTGCCAAGCCCCAAACCTGGCATATTACCAAATTCCAACAGAAGAGGCTTCCTCTGGAAACTGGAGAAATGTTTTTCATATTATCAGACAGAGCAAACCCAAGTAGTTATAGCAAACTCTCACTAATAACAGCCTCTACTGTCTTCTCTCTGGAAAATGCAGAATCACTGCAACCTTTTCCAAACTACACCTACCTTGGCAGAGACTGTTTTGCAAATCCCTGCTCAGTAATTATAACATTCCTTATGTAGCATCACACCAAAAGCTCTCCCTTGCAATCAGTCCCACTTTCATATTTTGTATTGTCTCAAGGCAGTGCTTCATAAGCAGCTCTGAAGAAATGCAGTTCCCTCCCACAATTTAGCCTCTTATCTCCTTCATTCTTTTGTGCATGCATGCCAAACCCAGGGATTTCCCTCCCTCTGCCATAAGGATACAACAGAGAAAAAAGAGGAACTCTATGAAAAAACACACATAGTTATCTGACTTGATAAAGGAGAACAGTAAACTTCGACAATTTGCATAAATATAGTACTACTTTGCATCAAAAATATCAGTTTTATTCTGGCTAGTAAGCTAGCTGCCCAGTTCTTACGAGGCACTCAGTACCTCACTGGTGATTCAGCAGGACTACATGGTGGCAGGACAGGTAATACAAAGCACTGGCAAAACCAGGAAGCAAAAGCAAGTAGCCAGAGATTGTTCTGTGTTCCCTGGAAATGCAGCACACGTGGAACTGATCTGGGTCCTACAGGCAACACTGTTGTTCCTACACAAGCAACACAAGCTTGTTTTGTTTCCTGTCTGGACAAAACACGTTTACAATTGATTCCCACAAAACCTAAGCTGGTTCTGTCACCCTCTCCACTGCTCCAAACATGCTGGCATACCTACATGCCCAATATGAAACTGCCAAGGACTAAGTCCACTCCCATTTTGCACTTCAGGGTTTTTTTTGCTCTGCAATAGTTAGGTTTGACCCTTTATTTCTATAATCTGCACACATGACACCAGCCTCATATGTCCACTGGTGGTAAAACAATGGAAGGCTCACCCAGTTCACCCCCTACAACATGCATGCCCCCATCAGGAATGGTGACTCCAGAGAAGGCCACGGTCCGCACCGCCATCAGAACACCTTGCAAGTGGATGACCACAGCCATGCTGTGCTGAAACCACACCTGCAGATGGGAAAAGCTACGATGGCAGAGTGCAAAACAGTATTTACAGACACCATTTATGTCGTTCAATCCTCACGGCATCTTATAAACACTAAATGCAAGTCTCACAAACACTTAAACACTATTTAAACTGTATTGGCACTGACTTGAGAAGCTGATTGCAACACACTTTTACTGCCTGCAGACAAAAAAACCTCTGCCTACCAGGCTTTCGCTATAGCAGCATTGCTACCATGAAGTATGTCTCGCTGTATTTTACCCTACACACAAATCCAGATATAAAACCTGCTAAAATTATTAACCCAAGAACAGCTTCCGTGCTACCTATCCATCCAAGGATGTCTACACTCCTGTCTGTTCTGCTTCTGTACCATTTTACAGCCAGGTTTTAGGACATGGCCATAAGTTTCAGAGGATGTCCATCACACTGGTACTTCAAACCACAATGCCTCAGATTTCTAGTCAAGTTTTTGGGTTTGGGGTTGGGGTTTTTTTTAATGCAATAGGAGAAGAAACAGGAAAGAGTCAAACTGGACAGGAAGACCTGCTGACACTTCAACAAATTCCAAGGAATACTGCATCACCTCCCTTCTATTCAAAAGACACATTTCAAACAAGACACCAGACAACATGCAGTTCTTATTTGCATAATGTAGGATCCTTAACTAGATCTTCACCAGTACTCACTTCTTGCTTTAGAAGCTTCCCAGATTCAATTAACAACTATACAGGCAAACTCTGAGCCACCCAACACTGAAACTGGCTCCTGAACTGACACTTAACATTTCCATAATAAGAATATTGTACAGCTGATTCCTCAACACTGAAACATTCCCTCAAAGCGTAAGACAGACTGGATTTCAGACTCCTCCTCTAGTTTATACATATCAATTAACAGAACTGACACTAGTAAAAATCTACATTTGCTCTCTTCCTCAGGCACAAACCAAGACTTTCACAAAAGACTCAGTGACAAAACTGAAAAAGTGTTACATGAGTGACCCTCCTCAGAGCAAGATCTCTCACTCTCTCTAAGATTACAGGACATAGAGAATGTCATTTTCAGGTCCTCAGCAAGATTTCACGTAACTGTGCTCTCAGTGCAAATTGGTGGTAAAACTGCTATAGACCAATGTGGAAGCAGAAAGTATGAATAGGAGCAATTCAGAACAGGAAAAGTATTTTCTATAATAAAATCTATTTGAATTACCAAGTGCAATTAAAGAAATAAATACTTATTACTGAAAAATAATTATTTTCAGTCATTTGATCATGTCCTGTTTAGCTGTTCTGGTTTCCCCTTTTTTTTCCTGTAACACACTAAAGGTAAAAGACAAACATTCCTAAACACTGAACAAGAAAAAACATTTTGGAAAAAAGTTCGAGTCACATGAAATAATGAAGGTTTTTCCTAAATAAAGCAACGTTAGGGGAAACCTACTTTAATGAGACTGCCATTTTTCCTCCAACTGAAAATGCACAGTCTTTAAGAATGTAAGAATAGATGTAGATAAGTATTATCCACAGCACCTCTGCAAGAATTAAACCCTCAATTTTAAAGCAAAACTTCAAAATGTTAAAGGAAAACTACAGTCAACAAAAACAATTATCTATGCTTATACTCACCTAGAAGAAACTTGTTGTTTATGTAGCCACAAACATTCCAAACACCCATGTGCAGCTATAAGGAAGGAAAAATACAAGTCAGGTGAATTCTGAGACTAAAAGTAGTTCATAGTTCAGAAAAATATTTCATCTACAGTTAGTGATATCCCAATAATACAGTAACACCTCTAGAACATGAATTTAATGTGAAACTATTTCATTACAGATCAGCAGGCTGCTGTGATCCAGATGAGAGAGAAACTGAAGAGATCCTCACAGACACACAGATACTCACTCTGTATATCCACATCAAATTTCTCCATCGTCAAACAGAATTCACCACTAACTTCATCATTATTCCTACTTCTGTGCACCAGGTATTGCAGTATTAACTAACTTCCCATTAACTAGGCAGTCCCCTCCTGTTAATGAAGACAACCTCAGCTGGATAAACTACATTCATCATGTGGCAGAAGGAGCCGTGCTTTGCTCAAACAAGAAATGAACTGCAAGAGTTTCTCCAGAATAGTTTTTTCTTCAGCCACAAATCCAATTCCTGTCAATACACAGAGGCTTCCTCACACTGCAGGAGTGGCATAGCCACCCAAATTGTTTCCAGAAGCCCAGCTTAGGCTGCAGATCGGGCACTCCAATGTCACTTTTGGTTTCTAGTGGGATTGAAGCTGTATAGAACCTGTCATGGTTTAGGAATGATATTCTCCAATTCACTGTTCCCACTGAAACCACTCCAAACCATGCTGAGCTCACTCATTCCCCCCTCCCCTGCAGTCGGCTGGAGAGAATTAGAGGCACAAGAGCTAAAGATCACAGGTTGAGATATGAACAATGTACTGAAAATAGCAACAAGATAAGAAACCAAACAGTAACAGCAACAATATTCATAACAAAAGCATACAAGAGAGGTGAGCAATTCTCATGTGAATGCTCACTGCAGAACCTGCACCAACCTGGCTGACCGACTACGAACCTACCACAGCCACCAGGACCTAGAAGGGAGCCCTTCCTCCACCCCCAGAAAATAACAGTGAGATGGTACTCAGGAGAATAACCTGGATTAACCTCCAGATCCTGGCCATGCCCCCTTCCGGCTACTGCAAAAATTAACCCTGTCCTGGCTAGAACCAGGACATTATCCATTCCTTATTCTAGACCATCTACATCATGCATGAATCCTACACCTTCCAAACATACATACACACACAAGCACAGGTGTCATTTCCACAGTCAAGTGCCGCTCCTCCAACACACCTGTTAAGTTCATTTAGTCCATGGCCGTGGGTTCTACCCATCCTAGATGCCTGCCAGGGCAGGAGGGCTGTCGGCTGGTTCAAGTTGCATCAGGCGCTCTCGACTGCTGTACCTGCAGCAGTCCACCCTCACTGTCCATGGCACCTATAGCGCACAGTGGCAGTGCCATTCAGCAACCAAGGGGACTTTTCCTTCGAACATCCAGCCCAGTACTGGCAGTCAGGGTGCCAGAAGGAGTTGTGCTTCGGTGCCAATCATTTGGGAAGCAGCTCAAACCCCTCAGTACACTGCCAGGATCTCTTTTTCAGCTGGGGTGTAACAGGCCCTGGATTCTTTGTATCCCTGACTTCAGAAGCCCTGGAGTCATCCTTCAGTCTCCCCGGGTACCTTCTGCAACAGACTCCAGGAATGACCATTCTCCCCAGTTGCACGGTAGAGCCCATTTTCACATTTTGTCCCGTCCTGACTGGCCCAAGGCCCACTGCATGGGCAATCTCCTGTTTAATTTGTTCAAAAGCTCGCTGTTGTTCAGGACCTGACCTAAAATCATTCTTTTTCCAAGTGCCTAGACAGAGACGCCTGACAATCTGACTGTAATCTGGAACAATCATCCTCCAAAAACCCACAGTGCCCAGGGATGCCTGTGTTTCCTTCCTGCTGGGCAGTGGGGACACAGCTGCCATTTTGATGAGCACGTGAATCCGATGATCCCCATCGTGCCATTTTACTCCTAGAAATTTGAATTTCCTGGGCAGGTCCCTTGACCTTACCTTGCTTTGTGACAAAACAGGCCTTCAGAGGGATTTGAATTATCTTCTCTCCTTTCTCAAAGACTTCCTCTGCCATGTCCCCCCACACAATGATGTCATCAATGTAGTGCAAGTATTCTGGAGATTCCCCCTTTTCCAATGCAGCCTGGATCAGTTCATGGCAAACGGTGGGACTGTGTTTCCACCCCTGGGGCAGTTGATTTCGGGTGTACTGCACACCCCTCCAAGCGGAAGCAAATTGTGGCCTGCACTCTGCTGCCAAAGGAATGGAGAAAAAGGCATTGGCAATGTCAATGGTGGCACCTTGGCTGCCTTGGACTCCAGCTCGTACTGAAGCTCCAGCATGTCCGGCACAGCAGCACTCGGGGGTGGTGTGACTTCACTGAGGCCACGGTAATCGACAGTCAGTCTCCACTCTCTGCTGGACTTAAACACCAGCCATACAGGGCTATTAAACGAGATGAGCAAGTCTTGCTGACCACCCCCTGGCTCTCCAGTTCACAAATAGTCTCATGGGTGGGGGGTCACAGAGTCCTGGTTCATGCAGCATTGCTGACATTGCACTGTTGTGGTGGTGCTCAGTACACGCTGCTCTTCAACCCACAGCAGTCCCACAGCAGAGGTACCAAGGCAAGGTATACAACTGTCTAATTTCCTCTGTCTCTACAGTAGCCATCCCAAAAGTCTGTTGACGCTCTTCTGGGTCTTTGAAATACTGCCTCCTGAGGTAATCTCTGCCAAGGATACATGAGGCCTCTGGGCCAGTCACAATGGAGTGTTTCTGCCATTCCTTTCCAGTCAGGCTCACTTCAGCTTCCAGTACAGTCACTGCTGGGATCCTCCTGCCACCCCAGAAACACAGATGGATCCTGCCCCTACATATCTTGATGGCATCAGGACACACTGTGCACCAGTGCCAACTAAAGCCTTATACTCTTGTGCGCCAGGCCATCGGATCCACATGATCCAGTAGATCCAGTTTTCCACCTAGCTGGAGGCAGGGCCCTTCTAATTCTGGTCATAGCACTCACTGCTCATTTCTTCTACATAGGAACTTCAGGTCCCTTCAAGAGGATCAGAAGTAACATCAGCCCTCTTGTTCTGTCTGGAAACTGGGGCAGCATTTACCCTTAAAGAATTTCCTTTGGCCGCTGTTCTTTGTCTCAGCTCACACACCTGTGCTGCTGGGGCAGAGGTGACTTTTCCATCCCACTTCCTTATATCCTCATCATCCTCCCATGGTCATGCAGGCAAAACCAAAGGTTACCTCGTGGTTTGTCCCCTGTATCTCAAGCAATCCCAAAAAAACCACACAAAGACTTGTCAACAAACTACCAAGCCTCATAAAGAAGTGTTTCTATTCCAATAAGCATTATTACCTGCAGTCAGTCAGCCCAGACACAACATACACCCACACATGTATGGTCACTTAGCCTGGTGCTTGCAGTCACAAAAAACCCGAAAAGCTCTGGTTCCAAAAAGGCTTTCAGAAATATACAGGCTATGTAGCTGCTGGCATTTTGACAGCAAAGACAAACCAAGAGCTCCAAGTCACCATTTCTTACCTGAAAAAAGAGTATTTTTCTGCAGAGGAAGCACAAGGAGTCAAAGCAACCCTGTACGCAGGCAAGGAACAGCAGAATGAAGGTAAGGAACAAAGCGAAGCAAAAAAGAAAGGAGCAGACTCGTTCAGCAGTTCAGTGAACTCTCATAAGCAATTCATAACACTTCTTAATATGATACACCAGTAAGTCCAAAGGATAGTCAACTTTTTTCTTAGATTTAACAAACCCCGCTGCATCCACACAAGACTGCAGTATAAATACTGATAACAAGCACTCGCAGGGATGAGCAATAAACGCTCCCCCTGCCCCATAAATACTCTTTAGTTCAGTTCACAACACAATTGCTCACCCATGTGCAGGACAGTGCCACACAGGCAGGACAGAGGGGACAAGTGATGGGACAGCTACTGTGAGCTCCTGTCACAGTCTGACCAATGACAGCTACACACAGTGCCGAGCTTCTACAGACGCAGTTACAAATAAAATGTGCGGTTATGGAGAATTTATCACCACCTACAATCAAATTAAGGATCACACTCTCCTTTCCTGGCCAAGGGCGAGAATTTAGGTCAATATCATTGCCTAGGTCATCCAGGAACTACAAGAGCAAAAGAAAGTGCTACAGAGAACTCAGCCAATTAAAGGTAAGAATTAATTATATGCTTCTTACATTTCAGTCAAGGCATCACTGTTATGAGCAATTACTACTCCAGTCTCATTTACAACCTGACCTTAATTAATTACTCTGAATTACAGGCAAGAAGATTTTAGTCTCAGCCTGCTCAAGTAACATTTTATTTCCATTGAGTAGACATCCAAAAACTTATCAGCAAGAATGTAAACTGAACTCTTCCACAAGCTGACTTGGGTCAAATAAAGTGCACTCATCAAAGCCACCTTCCATTACAAAACTACTTAAAGTTGCACAAAAATTACACAGAGAATTATATTATGACTGATGTTTGCTGAAGTCTTCTCACTTGTCTCTTATTTGGAAAATGGTCCTGGGAAAGGATCCTTATTCATTATAGAAAACTTAAATGAATCCAGGTCAAAAGCATTTCTGTTACAGAGATGCTCAATTACAACCTGCTGTACAGATATTTAGAAAAGGTTAATTCAGGTCATTCTCATTGTTTTTTAACAGTCAGTTTAATTCTTCTACTGCATACAACACCAAATTCTGTCCTCAGAAAGATGACATTTGTTTTGGCCAACTAGGGCTCATCAACATGATCTATCCCTCCTGATCTATTTTCAAGCTTTTAGGCCAGAAACAACAGCCTGGGATCACAGAAACGCCTCTGGTACCCAGATTTTCAATAAGTATAGGAGCTACAACTGTTTCCCAAAATTGTACTGACAACCTGTTTCGATTAACCAAGCCCTGGTACGGCTACAGACTGTGCATCCAGACCAAGCCAACTGGTACAAAACCCCACTCGGGGGGCAGTAGGTCGTGGCTGAAGCCAAGGCTTGCCAGGAAGAATACGGTGGCGCCTCCCAGGTGCACGCCATGAGGCAGCTCTCGGGTCAGTGCAGGGATCCACAATAACTTCGGTTCTTCTACAACATCTTAAACGGACAACATGCAGCGGGATGGAGAGGTGCTCCAGACTTCACGGGACACACAAGGGCCCGAAGCCTCCAGCCGGCGGTACCGTCCAGGGAAGCCGCCCCCGGTCGCGGGGAAGCCTTGCCGGGGCAAGCACCAGCCCCACGCGGGTCCGCCGAGCGCCCCCGGCCCGGCCCCGCCGCGGGCCCCTCCAATCCCCGCCGAGCGCCCCGACACGGCCCCCGCCGGGCGGCCCCGGCCCCGGCCCCGCCGCAAGGTCACTCGGCCGCCCCCGCCGGCCGGGCCCGCCG